>PVLD010000178.1:0-238035 GCA_004027595.1 Dinomys branickii | reverse complement strand
ACTCTCTTGCTGATTTTCTTGAGAGAGATGTTAAAATTTCCAACCTTGATTGTGGGTATTTTGTTTTAATTGATTCAAATTTTGCCATAGGTATTTTAGAATTCTATCATTAGGTCGTACATAGTGTGATTTTGTATTCTTTAAAACATTAACAATTCTGTCATTTTGAGATGACATTCTTTATTTCTGTTAATACCCTTTGTCTTGAAATCTAGTTTATGTGCTATTAATGTAACCCACATAGGCTTCTTATGCTTATTGTTTGCATTGTATCACATTAATCAACTTTTACTTTCAATCTGTCTTTTTCTTAAAGAATGAGATATATTTATTGAGGGAAAGAAGAGGTCCCAAGTGGGTTGCCCTTTCAATCTGTCTTTGTAGGTGACAATTTCCTTTTAACTGGAAAGTTTAGTCCATTCATATTTAATGTAATTATTGATAAGCCAGAATAAATCATTTTACTATTTGCTTTTCATTTTTGCCTTGTTTCTTGTTCATTCATTCCTCCTTTTCTGCCTTGATATAAATTTTATTTGCATTGGTGTTCCATTTTAATTTGTAGATTTAGCTTTTTTTTTTGCGGTACTGGGGATCGAACTCAGGACCCTGAGCTTGCTAGGCAAGCACTTATTCCACTGAGCTATATCCCCAGCCCTGTAGATTTAGCTTTGTAACTTTTTAAAACATTGATTGCTTTAGGAATTACTTTGACATGCAAAGCCTGTGACAAGGTGGGATGACATCTTTTCTATATGGAGAGGCAGATTTCCTGATGGTAAGTCCTTGGCCATGTCAATATCTATAGTTTTAGATGACAATAAATGGGCAAAGGTCACTGAGACGATGCTTGATTAATGCAGAACGTACCTACAAGTATTCATATTCTTTGTCCACTTAGAAAATCAGGTTGTTCTATGGTTGTTGTCCTCGTTATTTGGGTTCCTTATGTATTTTGGATATTAACCCCTTATCAGATGTATAGTTTTCAAGTATTTTCCCTCAGTTTGTGAAGCTGAGTTTTGTTTCCTTTGCTGTGCAGAAACCTTGTATCTGGGTGCAAGTCTACTTACTGATTTTTGCTTTTGTTACTTGTGCTTTTGGTGTTGTATCCAAAAAAGTATTGCCCAGATCATTGCGAAGAAGTTTTCTCCTTGTAGTTCTATGGTTTCAGGTCTTACATTTGAGCCTTTAAGCCATTATAAGTCGATATTTGCATATGGTATGAGTTTAAAGTTAAATTTCATTCTTCTGCATGTTTTCATCCAGTTTCCCAGTCCTTCCTTACCATGTCTTCTTGGCATTCTTGGCAAAGATCAGTTGACTGTTGTCTTAGTTACTTTTCTCATTGTTGAAACAAAATACCAAATTAAAGGAGGGGAGGTTTGCTCTGATTCACAGTTTGTAAAGGTTTCAGTGTGTAGCTGGTTGGCTTCAAGGCAGGGCGGCATGGCGGAGGGGTACAGAGGAGCTACAGTCGATGGCAGAGCAGGCTGGAGGCAGCAAGCAGCAAGCAACCTGCCTTTCCCTTTTATCCCATCTAGGCTATAAGCCTGTTGTGTTGTTCTACCCACACCCAGGCTGTGGATTCTGTCTTCAGTAAATTCATTCTGTCACACTTAGAGCTATAATTTCAATCAACGGACTAATCCAGTATCACACATTTTTTTTTCACACATTTTTAATCCCAGCATCACACATCTTAGATCCAGCAAGCTCCCAAAAGCCCCTCCTATGAGTGCATAAGGTTTTGGGGGTAACATCTAGATATAAGCTGTAATAACTACAGATGGAAGGGTTTATTTACTGGCTCTTAATTTTGTTCTTTTGGTCAATATATTTGTTTTTATGCCAGTATCATATGTTTTAGGTTACTGTATCTTGTAATATATTTGTATCTTTAATTTCCTTTACTAATGTCTTATAATTTTCAATATGTAAGCCTTTCATCTCTTTGGTTAAATTTTTACAAAAATTTCTGTTGCTTGTGTGAATGTAATCCCTTTCTTTTTTCTTTTTTTTTCTTTGTGTAGTAATGGGGATTGAACTCAGGGCCTGTGCATGCTAGGCACGCACTCTTCCACTGAGCTACATGCCCATCCCTCAAATCCTTTTCTTAATTTATTTTTTGGATGGTTTATTATCTTCATATAGAAACACAAGTAATTTTTAATGTTGATTTTGTTTCCTGCAACTTTTCTAAAGTAGTTTATCCCAACAGGTCTTTGTAGTTATTAGGTTTTAGGATTTTTATACATATATGGTCACATCATCTGAAAACAGAGATGTTACTTCTTCCTTTTTAGTTTTATTTTTTATTTCTAATTGCTCTGTAGAGGACTTGCAGTATGATGTTAAATAGATGTGGCAAGAATATCTTTGCCTTATACAAAAACTTCCAGCTCTTCTCCATTGATTATGATGTTAGTTGTGGGCTTTTCAGATGTGGTTTTATGGCTTTTGATCATAAGTAGATGTTGAACTTTGTCAAGTGTTTTTCTGAGTCTGATTAAGGGTTTTTATTGCATTGATATGTGGTTCCTGTCATTTTGTCAATGTGGTTTATCACCTTGATTGAATTACATACGTTGAATCCTCATAGGTTTCTAGGAAGAATCCCATTTGGTTATTGTGCATACAATTTTTTAAATGTGTTGTTCAGTTCAGTGTGGTACTGCTCACCGGGGATATTGGCCTTAAGTTTCCTTTTCTTGTGGTGCTTTTGTTTGGCCCTGGTATCTGGGTGAGGCAAGTTTGGAAGTGTTTCCTCTTCTACTTTTTGGAAGCATTTAAGGAAGATTGCTACTAACTCGTAGAATGTCAGGTAGAATTCATCTGTGAATCATCTAGTCCTGGATTTTGGGAGGTGTTGATGGATTCAATCTCCTTCATTATTTAACTCAGTCTTGGTATGTTAGTTGTTTGTAGGAATTTATACATTCCTTTCACATCATCTAATTCATTGGCATTAATTGTTCATAATCTTTTATGATTCATTTATTCTGGAGGACTTCATCTACTCTCTCATTTTGATTTTATTTATTTGAGTATTCTTTTTCTTAGTCTGGCTAAGGATTTCTTGTTGTTTTTTAAAACACTAATTTTTGTTGATCTTTTCTATTTTTCATTTGACTTACATTTGCTTTGATCTTTATTATTTTCCTCCTGTTAAGTTTAGGTTTCTTCTTCTTTTTATTTTATTTTATTTTAAAGAGAATTAAAAAAGAACAATAGCAAAATGCCAACAATAGAGACAAAAACAAAATAAAGCAGAAATAATAAGAATGATACAGGGTTTTAGAACAAAATGATAGAGATTAACCGTGGTTGTTATATTACATATTTTTATCTTTATCGAAGTTGGTCAGATGACCAGATGTAAAAATGCAAGATTGATCAAACCATTAAGTTTTATTTTTCTTTTTGTAGTTCTTTGAGGTATAAAGTCAGGCTGTTTGAGACGTCTCTTGTTTTTTAAGGTAGTCATTAACTGCTGTAAATGTTCCTGTTAGCTCTGCTTTTGCTTTGCCCTTAAGTTTTGTTTACATTTTCATTTGTCTTTAAGAATAAAAAAATTCCCTTTGATTTTCTCTGTGACCCAGTGGTTGTTTGAGAGTGTGTTGCATAGTTTCAATGTATTTGGGAAATTTCTTGTTTTCTTATTACTGTTGATCCCTAGTTCACTCCACTGTAGTTGGGAAGGAAGACTGGAGTGATTTTGATCTTCTTGACCCTGTTATGATGCTGTCTGATACCAGCATCTGTCCTGTGCCTTGTGAGATGGTGAATGCATGGCTGGGAATGTGGGCAGTAAAAGAATTTACCAACAGTCAAGCAATATAGGAAAGACAAGAGTTTATTTAGATCAGAGGACTCTGTCAAGCAGGGCAGCAGGAGAGTTTCAAGGGAGGAGCTGTTTGTCAGGGTGAAAGGTTGGGGTTTTTAATAAGGGACCAAAGATGTGGGAAAGGGTCTGGGTTGGAGAGTGTAGCCATCTCAGAAATGTAAGCTCTGGGGCTCCTGTCCCTTGTTAATATTTTGGGAACACCTGTGTTATATCTAAAGTTGTACATCAAAGTTGTGAATTGACAACTTCACTTACTTGAGGCTACAAGAAGGCCCATTGTCACTGGGGGAAAGATTTATGTTTACCTCAGGCTGGTTTTGGTATTAGTGCATTATCTTACGCTGCTTGACATACACTGGGTACAGGGCAGGATTACTTTAACAGGGAGGGGGGATTTTGCTCTTGAGGGTTTTAACCCTTTTGTTGCTGATGGGTAATTGTCACATCTTGGGGAATGTTTCTTGTGCACTTGGGAAGAATCTGCCTTTTTACGTTTTTGCTGGGATGTCCCATGTATGTCTGCTGATTCCTTTTGGCCTGTAGTGTTGTTCAGCTCAGCTGCCTCCCTGTTGATTTTCTGTTTGTTCACTGTACAGAACGGGGAATCAACATCTCCTACTCTTGTTGTGTTTCTGTCCTCATTTCAGATCTGCTAGTAATTACTTTATATATTTAGATGCTTTGATGTTGGATGTGTATGTATTTATAGTTATTATATCTTCCTGTTCAATTAACCTCTTTATAATTAATGATCATCATCATCTCTTGTGAGTTTTGGGACTGAAATCTATTTTGTTTGATACACACATCACCACCTCTTCTCCATCTTGGTTTCCATTTGCATACAGAATCTTCACATGCTTCCACTTTCAGCCTTTGTGTGTCCTTAAAGACAAAGTGAGTCTCTGGCCGGCATCAGATTGTTTACTTTGATGTGTGTGTGTGTGTGTGTGTGTGTGTGTGTGTGTGTGTGTGTGTGTGTTTTACTGAGAATTGATACCAAGATCTTCACCCTGAGCTACATATACTTGTAATCCTCCTGCCTCAGCCTCCCAGAGTGCTGGAATCACAGGTATGTGCTACTATGCCTGGTTGAGTGTTGTTCCTTTTAAAATACATTTAGTCACCCTATCTTTTGCTGGAGAATTTAATCCATTTATACTTAAAGTAATTCTTAATGGGCAAGACTTACTTTTGCCGTTTTGTTAATTGTTTTCCAACTCTTTTTATAGTTCCTTTGTTTTTTCCTTTCTGGCTGTTTTCTATTGTGGTTTGATTATTTTTCACGGTGTTCCTTGATTCCTTGCTCTTTATCTTTTGTGTATCTACCTGAGGATTTTCCTTTGTAGTTGTAGTTATAATAACATCTTATAGTTATAACAGTCTATTTTAAGCTAAGAACTTGTCTTCAATCACATACAAAAACCCTTCACTTACACTCGTAAAACTATTTTATAGCAAAAACTTTCTTAAAGCCATTTTTCTATGAAAAAAGTGTTTGCTCGTGGTAAAAACAGAGCAATATAGAAAAGTTATAAAACGGGAATCAAGAGCTCTCTGGCTGACCTACCTTCTTGAATCCCCATTCCCATGGTCCAGTGGTAAGATTGTTCATGAATTTTTCTGGAATTTTTCATATATATATATATATATATATATATATATACATGTATATAAAGATTCCTTCAGATATGTATGTACACTTGAGCAGTTCATCATATTAATAACTGGAAGCCAATGGCCACCACTTTGAGCAACTCTTGTCATTGTACAGGCCAAAGGTAACTTGTATTAACCTCATATTTCAATAAATTTAGTATTAAATATTTATACAAGATTTTTTCCTCATGTATATATTGTTTTGGTGGACTCTATATTATATAATTACATATTTCCACCTTGCCAGCACAAATGGGGTTTATGTATATTGTTCTGTTTTATTTTCATTTACACTATATTGTGGACAGGGTGTCTGCTATGGTTTACATCTCAGTCTCTCTGAAGGCTCATGAGCTCAGAGGCTGCACTTTTGGAAGGTGATTGGATCATGGGGCTGATAGCTGACCTGCTGTTAGGTGGTGGGGCCCGGTAGGAAGAATCGGGTCACTGGGGGCCTGGTCTGCGAGGGGTTACCTTGCTCCTCTGCGGCTCCTTTCCCTCTCTCTGCTTCCTGGTCACCCTGCCACAAGCAGCTTGCCTCCACCCAGGTCCTTTCACCATTGTGTTTATGCCCTGCAGCCGGCTGACTATGCACTTGGGTTCCAATAAACCTCTCCTTCATGGCTGTCAAGTACTGTGTATCATCAAGGAGAGTAACTAAGACAGTGTTCAATCAGCATGCATAGCTCGCCCTTGTTTAAAAACATAATGTCCCATAATCTACTTCCTGGTGGGTGGACACTTCTCATAGTGTGTTTCCTGCTACTATAAAAACATTTGCACTTATAAATTGTATGTACATCTTGGCTTTCTTGTGAGGGTAAGTCAGTGGGATGGATTCCTGTAAGTGAAACTGTTAGGTCATATGCATTTAAAATTAATAAGTATCAAATACCCCTTCAACAAAAGGTTTTACCAGTTTATAGTCACATCTACAATCAATCTTTTAACTCAGACCTTGTCCTTTACTGGATAGCACTAAGCAGTTTGACTTAATCCTTGCATCTTGCCATTTAGGAACCCTATAATTAAGAGTGGCAACTTTTCCTAGTTTAGGGTCATTTGTATTTTTCTATGAAGTAGCTCTTTTTCTATTTTTATTTTTTACTTACTAATTTTCTAGAACTTTTTGTTTGTGAAGGAAACTCATCATTTGTTCTATGTGATACAAATCTCTCTTTTACTAACTTTGTCTATGGTATATGTATATTCCCCTCCCCCTTATAGCAAAAGGCTTATCTTTCAGTCAAAATTCTTTTCCTTTTGAGGCTTCTAAATCTTGCGTAGTGTTTAACGATTCTGCTCTCTAAGACTTTAAGTTATCCATCATATCACTTCCCGGTGACAGTGACTTTCTTAGCCTCCCTAGATTCATGCATTGCATCCAGGAATTCGCTGGGGGCAGGTGTAGGAGCAAACATTGGTGCACCTGCTGGGGAAGCCCTCAGGAACCAGGCTCCAGGGTTTCTAGGAGAGGCAGATCAGGTTGCCACACTGTGCCTTCAAACAAATGGTCCCTCATTCTAGGGCTGAACGTGAAGGCTTAGCCCTGTGAGCAGAAACCTTCCCTATCTGCTCTGGCCCTCAAACCTCTGGGCCTGACTCAGCCATACCTCACAGATAAACCCTGAATCACAGCAGCAGACAATTTTAGAGCTGGGAGAAGCCTTAGGGATTGTTGATGTCTGTGCAAAATTTATAGCTGAGGAAATAGAAGCAAAATTCAAGGACACAGACCGTGACAGGTACACAGGAGTCTTAGAATTTTGTGGGTCTTATTGAACCCAGATAACCTCCTCTACCAGCCATGCCCCTCTTTGGCTTCACATAGAGCTAGTTGGTGGTCCTAGATCCTCCCCAAGGATGACTGTGCCTCCTGCATCTGTTCCCTTTGGTGAGCACAAGAGCTGAACACAGGAGTTTTGCAAACCTGTTGAAGGGCTATGGGGCATTCTGGGGTCCTGGGGCAGCAGCACTGAGGACTGATCAGGACTCAAGGGCTAAATGCTGCCTCTGGCAGGAGGCCCAGGGAGCCCACTTTGGATGTATTTAGCCTGTGTTAAACAGTGGAGTGGAAGGCTTTTGAGTCCCCTGAGATGGAATGGGAGTGAAGAGGTACATTAGCTTTTCACCACTGGGACAAAATACCCGTCACTCTCAATTTAAGAGAGGGGAGATTCAATGACTTAACTTTTCAGAGGGTTCAGTGAATGGCTGGCTGGTTCCAAAGCACAACATCATGACAGAAAGGTGTGGTGGAGAGAATTTACTCACTTCCTGGCAGCCAGAAAGCAGAGCACAGGGAAAGAGTTTTCAAGAGAGACACACCCTCCACAGTCAGGTCCCAGGGACCCAGCTCCTCTAGCTGGGCCCCACTTCCTCACAGCACACTCAGCTGTAAACATCTGTGGATTGATCTATGTAGGAGTATATTGCCCTTATGATCCACTCACCTCTGTAGGATTCCCTCAGTCAAGTTGACAGTTAAGATGAATTGGCATGGTCAGGGAGTAGGCACAAGGAGAGGGCCCCGAGTCTTTGCTGCTCAGCAGTGGCACAGGACAGGTTCCATCTTCTGGGTTCTAGGATACCTATCACTATCCCATCCCCAAACAAGATGCCCAAAGTCAGGGGAACCTACATGGCTTCCACTTTCTTAGCCTTTAATTACAAATTTTTAAAGTATATCTTGTTTTCATCTGGCTCCCATTGGGATATCATCTTCCCTTCACCAGGGAATGAACTGAGCTAGATACCCTGTACTTCTCCCTTCCGAAGGACCCAAGGGTTCCTGCACAGATCACGTTTTGGGTGGCTGAGCCTGAGCCTCTAGCCTTGGTGGCAGCCCAGCTGTGCCCTCCTCACAGTGGGTGCTGGTTCCTTCTGTAGCTGTTCCCCTTGTGGCATCACACCCAGTGCCGTGTGACCCCAGAACATGTCATGTGGTGGTGGCCTGGCTGTAGTGGTGATGTGACTGTGGTGTGGGCCCCATGGGGATCACTGGGGAGGCTGCTCTGTCAGCAGGGGCCTCAGGCACCACATCTTACCATTCTCCTGTGAGCTGGGCTCGTGGCTTTCCAGAGCATCTGGGGAACTCAAGTTCTGGACTCTGGAGGCCTCACTGTGGTGACCTGTGAATAGCACCAGGTATCAAGTATGGTCATGGCAGCTCCTTCAGGGACCATTCTGGAGAGGAGCTCCCTCCTGGATCCCAACTTGGCATCTCAGCTCTTGGCAGAAATATCTCATTGCTCTTCTGTTTCTACCAGAGAACCAGGCCTGTTTAGACTTATGTATTACAAGGAAGGCATTGGTCTTCTGGTCTCATTCAGATGCGTACTTGGTCAGCAGTGGCTCTGGGTGACAGATAGCAGTAAGGAACGTAGGCAGAGGTCAGAAGCCCCGCAGGGAATTACTTTCCATTTACTGTAGAGATAGCAACCATGCTGGGACTCAGAGGAAGACTATCAGGCATTCCAGGGAGATTCAGTCTCCCACCCAGGCCGAGCCTCTTTATCACCCTCCTGTGGTTCCAGGAACACCCAGCTCTACTTGCCACCCATCCTCTCACCTGGATTGACATGTGGATCCTGCTAGATGTGACCCTCGGGTGGTGGAGAACCCCTCTATGACGAATCAAGGCCGTTCATGCTTTCAAATATTAAATTCTGTTCAGAATATTAAATAATTTCCTCTTCAGTGATCCCAGTAAATTTAATTAGCTCTTGTTCTCCCAATAGAGTTGTCTCTCGGATTCTGAAATGTTGTGTTTGCGGGGAAGGAGGCTGTGTGCTAGTGGTGTGTGGGGTGGACTGCCCCCCAACAGGTGCCCATTGTGTTAGCTGCCAGGTGTCTAGGGCCCTGGGGGAGGAGGGCAGGGACATAGACCTCTGAAGTCTGTCCATGCATTCTTGAGATGGGGCAGTGAATACCCAAGAGGTCTGATGGGTACCACACAAAGGCAGTTTATAAGTGGAAGCCCTGGGACCCCAGTGAGCTAGCATTCTTCCTCTGGTGAGAGGAGAGGGGTCAACCCATGCATGACCTGTCACCCAGCCATGAAAACCAATCCCCATTCAGCATTCATCTTGTTACCCCTGCCTGAGGCTCTGGGAACCTGGAGCAGCCTTCTGGTGGGCTGGCATCCCTGGTGAGTGTAAAACGGCTCACTGGAGAGGTCACAGACATGGCCAGACACGTGCAGTGATGCTGAGGAACTGATGTGATGAGATGAAGATCCTTGGTTCCCTTAGACCTTTGGTCCCTCCCTCTTCCACCCAGACTGGCACCGAGAACCCATACCCAGCCTTCCTGCGCTGGGGGGGTCCTGGTCTCAGAAGGGCAGGTGGGAGCACTGAGGAATAATGCACCCTCCTGGATCCCAACCTCAGCTTGTAAGTTCAGGTCTCGATCCTTGGCCACCTCCAAAGTTGGCTTCATCTACACTGACTTAAGGACAACTTGTTTCCTTCCCAGGGTCTCCTTACTGCCCACATCATGTTCTCGCCCAAGAGGATGCTCCAGGACTCTTTAGATCCGCAAACTCTGCATTGTTTCCTGAAAGTCCAGGATGCATGAGGTGACACAAAGACCCGAGAGTTCCTTCTCCACACATGCAGTGATTCCCAGAAAAGCTGCACACTGGTGTCCCTGGGGAGACTTCATCTCCTGACCTCAGAGTCCCATCCTGGAGGGTCAGCTGTACCTGGAGCAGGCTGCTGTCTGGACATCCACTTTTTATATTCTCCCAGGTATTGGAATGCAGGAGTCACCTATCAGCAAGAGCAGAGACCCCTGTCTGTGCAGTTGGAAGACCATGGCCTGTCTGTGCTCTTCCCAGCCTCTTTCCCCCAGGAAAGCCTGTGCATTGTTTATCTCAGACACTTAGTTTCCTTACCTGTAACTTGGGCACAAGAAGACTGACCCAATGATATTATTCTGAAAGTTAAATGAGAAAATTTCCATTAGGTACTAGGTTCATAAGAGGCACCAATAAATACCACTGACTAGTCTCCTGATTAATAACCTGTAAAAATACTTATTTAGTAATGGTGAAATGTCCAGAACTTGGGTTCAAATAATGATAACTGGCTGGTGGCTCTTCAAAGAGTCAGATGGAGGGTGAGACATGTCCCTGCAGTGTCCATTTGTCCCCGAGATGTAGGGAAAGCTCCTTATTGAGTGAGGCCAGCAAAGTAATTTAAAACATAGTCTGAAAAGGAGCAGTCAGGAGGTCAGATCAGGCAACACGTGATGGGCATTTCTCCCTAGAATGAACAAAGCTGTTTCTTGGTCTTTCCTTTGCAGCATGCTTTGACTTTGGCCACTGAGCCACAAACAAAAACCACGGCAACAACGAATGTCCCCAACTAGGCAGTGATTTATTTGCATAATTAGTGCTGTATCCAGTCCACACTGGAGGGACTCTGTGCTCTGTTGACCTCTCTAAGGCACTTGCCCTGTGGGCTTCCCAGTTAAAGGCATGAGGACTGCCATGTTCCCGAGCACTGTAAACCCTTCTAGGTAGATCCCCACATCTGCTGGGAGCTGGCTTCCATTTCACCTTCCCTTCCTTCCCTTGGGACATGGGGGAATAAACTGCCTCTGTAATATTTCTGATCAAATTTTTAAAAGCTTACTCATGTTTTTCCTGATTTCAAATGCAACTCAGAGCCAATGTAATAAATGTAGAATATGTAATAAAATTCAAAAAAGAAAGCACCAGATCACCCATTGTCCCCTGGTACAGAGGCAGTGGCTGCCGACCCTGTGAGCATGTCCTTCTGGCCTTGTTGAGAGGTCTGTGGGTATATTTGGGATGTCAGTGCCGTTGCCTTCATAAACCTGTTCATTTGGCACTTTGCAAACCCTTCACTACGGTATTCAGTATTCTATGATAGGAGTTTTAATGAGTGCACAAATTATTTACCAAGTACCCTAGAGTTGGATGGTTTAGTTTGTTTTCAATCTTTTGATGTTATAAGCAATGTTGCAAATATTCTAGTACATTAATCTTTCAAGATAAATCTTTGCATGTGTTCCTGAGATTCTCCTTAGGGTAAATTCCTACAAGTGGAATTGCTGAGTGAAAGGTTAAACACATTTTGAAAGCTTTTGATCTGTGTACAGTCTGCCCTCCAGAAAGAAGAGGGTAACTCTGAATCCCACCAGCACGTGTGGGAGAGGTCACTTCCCAGCAACCCAGACTCACAGAGGGTAATCAGCGTTTTCAAAGGCTGGCAAGGGAAGGGGGAGGATATGGAAGTGTGTTTTTGTTTTGATTTGCATTGCTTTGGTGACTGGTGAGATGCTACATTTTTCCTGCAGTGGGGTCATTTTGAAGTCTTCCTTTGTGAGTTGCCTCTTCAAGTCCCTGCCTGCTGTGGTCCTTTTCAGCATATGTGCCCGTCTTTGGTATTTAAAGATGGCGTTGGAGGAGACGATGGCCGTGTTAATGTGTGGGACTGTGGAGGAAAATATTGATAGACGATGGCAAGGCTCCTCTGTGGGTGGAGTGTTTCCTTGTGTTTTTCTTAGAGCACTTGCCATGTGGCATGGTCAGCGAGCTGTTTCCCCATCTGCCTCTCCACACCACCTCCGGTGGGTAAGGGCAGGGTGGATCAGCTTGCACATGTGATTCCTTGAATCAGTGAATGAAGAAGATGCCAAATGAGTGCTGCCTTCATGGGTAAATGGCGAAGTTGTCCGTGAAAGTGGTGTGGGACATCGTCCTTGTCTTCATGTGACACTTGGTGAGATGTAAAAAGCAACCTTTACTCAGCTCACCTCCAAGTTTCATCCAGATGGAAAAATCATTTTGGTGAGGATATACATGTGGCTCAATGCATGGCCAACTCTTAGAATGGGGTGTTCAGTGGGTTAGAAATGAGTTTTCTCTAAAGTGGTGGCAGGTGGCCAACCTCTAGCAGATCCCCTGGAAGCCTTGGTCCTTCCCTCTCAGCGTTCTCCTGCCTTAGGGTGTTGCCCTTACATATTTAGTCCAAGATGACTCATGATTCCCTGTGTTCCAAGCCTCTGGTGGAGAAACTGTGAGGTACCCTCCCTTGCAGTCATGAGATGGGCCTACAGATGTCGCTTTCTTTTCCATGCTATTGATCAAGCACAGTCACGTGATCATAACCTAGCTGCAAGGGAAGCTGTGTATGATCTGGGGCAATGAAGTGCCAGGCTCACTACTGAGGGTTCTGCTAGTACACAAGAAAGAGCCCTAGATACAGGAGTTAGGGACACACCCATTGCAAATGAGATGTTCCTAGTCTGCACTGCTGATATTGATTTTAATATTAAACACCTCCAGGGTCATTGGGAGCCTACTCATTTCCCTGGCAGAAGGGGCAGAAGCTTACTAGACTTGTTGGCCAAAGCAAGGCAAGGACATTGAATGTTCAGCCCTGGCTGGGGTGGAAGGCCTTCCACCTGTTATTTACTAATATGCAGTGTGCACTGGACAGGAAGTGTCTCTTGGCCAGGCTGGGATGGGGTGTGTGTGGGCTATTAGAAGAGGCTGGTTCCTGAAGGGAAATTTCTTATCCCTGGCAGTGATCCTTTTACCCGACTTCCTGAGCTCTTTTACTCTCACCCAAACTATGAAGACATAAGATTGTCACTCTTGTTCTGGTCATGCCAATGAGCTATGTTCCATGAACTTCATTAACAGGCCTTTCTCCTGGAGTAATCACACAAGTGTAAATAGCTCCTTACCCCCCACCAAAGCCCTTGTCTCCCTATAGTACAATGGGCCCAGGTATGTGTGGGAGGGTGAATGGGTAAGGTATGGGCAAGACTCCTTTTGCCTATCTCTGTTCAATTAATATGTTAAAAAATAAAGACACATGTCCCTATGAATGGTCATAGCAGATTGATGTGTAAGAGTTCTAAACTGTTAATAGCTCAAATGTACACCAACTACAGATATGCAAAGTATAACATCCCAAGTGGAGTATTGCTTGGCAAAGAAAAAAGGAACACACTATTGCTATATGCAACCGCATGGATGCTTCTCAGGATAGGAATGCCTCCCAGTAGGGGGCTCCCTGTAAGCTGCAGGCCATAGGCCTTCTCTTCCCAGACAACCTGAAGCACAGTGAGTGTGAAACAACGCAGGTCATATGGAAACCTGGAAAGGAGGCAGAGAATGTAGAAGACTGAGACAATACCAGATACTAGGACAAATTAGCTCTCAGATCAGCTCCTGATTTAGACAGACTTTCCTGGGAGGCATGGCCAAGGGCCCAGTTCCCCAATACAATGCTCCCCTCCTGCTCTGGCCCCCTGTGGGCTCCAAGGATATATCTTGGTGTGACACAGAGCTCCTCCCTTTTTGGATCTGGAAGAGCAGGGTGCTCACTCTCCCATCCTCTCTTGCAGGTGGGGTTGGCTGCGAGGTCCAGACTTTGCCAGCCTGATATGTCTGCAGTCATCCTGGACCCAGTGACCTGTTAGGGTCACCAGGGAAAAAGGAAAAGTGTCTCTGCTCTCTCTGGGGGAAGCTGCGGTCAGGATGGTAGAGGCATCACACGTCGTGTGGAAGTGACATACGATGCTTCTCTACGGCTGTCCTCACAGATGCTGCATACCTGGCAGCTTAAAATAAGAGAAGGTTTGCAGTGGCCACCCGCTTGGTGTCTCTGGCAGGCAGGCTCAGTCCTGTCCTGCTGAACCCAGGGCTTAGGCCAAGCTCTTCACTATAACTTCAATGCAGGAATGACTCAGCTACAGGACGTGTTGATGGGTCAGATGGCAGAACCTAAGCAAAAGACAGAAACTTCAGGGTTAAACTTCCCAGGAGTTGGTGAAGAGCCCCCCTCCCCACTCCTCACATGTGTGCCCAGGAACAGTGTGGAACAGCAGCTGGACATGAAGCTGCATGGGCACATATATATGTATGTGCCTGAGTTCAGGAGGCCTGACAGTGCAAGAAGGAGCCATGGTCACCATCCTCCTTATTCCTGCATCACTTCAAAAGCCAGAACCAGGTCAGCCACTGTGGGGAAGGACACCTTCCAACTATGCAGGTCCCACAGTGGCTGTCACAGGAGGTCATGGATGTCTTCTGCCAGAGCAGATCCTGGGTGATGCCCTGTCTGTTGGGGATGATGAGTGTCTTGGTTACTTTTTTCTCGTTGCTGAGACAAAATACCCAACACCCAAAATGAAGGAAGGAAAGGTTTATTTAGCTTACAGTTTGTGGAGGTTTCAGTCCATACTTAGCTGCTTCAGAGGCAGAGTGGCACATGGCAGAGGGCAAACTGTTCAGGGCAGCAAACAACCAGCAAATGTGTGGAATTGTAGGCAAGCAGCCTCTTCTCTCCTTTACCTTGTAAACAGCCTGCCCCCACCCAGGGGGCGTGTAGCTCTCACACAGTCTCCATGCCCTCCTCTTCCACAGGCTCAGGATGTATCCAAAGTAAGCACCCTGGCTTCCTGCTGAATCACTAGTTAACCTTTTAAACTTCCCAAATTAACACAATAAACAACATCCCAGAAGAGTAAGAGCATGTCCTTTTCACCCCAAGATCTACAACTGCTGAGTTTCTCAGCTAAACCTCCGGACTCCCCAAGTTGACACATGTATCAACCATAACAATGAGCAAGACCATATGGTCCCCAGGCCTGCCCACCCTGACACGTATCTGTGCACATTAACACAATGCTTGTAGTGACGCAACCCAACTTATGTCCACCGGAACCTCAGAATGTGGCTTTAACTGGAAATAAGGTTCAGGTATGCCTAGGGGGTAAAGACGAAGTCACACAGGGTAGTGTGGCCCTAAATCCAATGGCTGGTGTCCTTGTTTGGGGAAGTGGATGCAGGGAGAGAGGTCATATGACGACTGAGGCCAAGAGGGAAGCCAAGGGACTGGGAGCTTAGAGGGGAAGCAGGGGATGGATTCTCCCTCACAGCCTTTGCAAGAAGCCTGGCCCTGCTGACACCTTTGTTTTGGACTTCTGGACTCCAGAACTTCTAGGAAATACCTTTCTGGGTTTTGTTTCTTTGCTTTGTGGTGCTGGGGATTGAACTCAGAACCTTTGCACTGAGCTACATCCCCAACCCTTAAAATTTCAAGACAGGGTAATGCTAACTCAGTAAATTGCCAAAGCTGGGCTAGAATTTAGGATCCTCCTACCTCAGCCTCCCAGAATGCTGGGATTAAGCTACCAATTTTACCATAGGACTCTGATTTGTCCTTCCACCCCTGCCCCAGGCAGTCTTTGTACCTTGTCTTTAGGGCAAGCCCTCTATGTTTTACCCTCTCAGCTTGCAAAACTTAAAATCAAATGGGAAATTCTTGCTGTTTTTTCACAATGCCATGTCCCCCATCTTTTTCTTTTAAAGGTATTTGATGTTCATCGTCAATATTTTAACATCCATGGACATTTTAATGAGATCAGGGCCTGGCTGGAGCTGTAAGGACGACGCATGTGCATTTCTTGCCTCCATCTCACTCCTGGGAGTGCAGAGCCAGACGTGGCCCCTCATTATCTTCCGGCTCCATTTCCCTGCATCCTCCCCCAGGGTCTCTTTCATTTCTCCTCCTCCTCCTTGTCTCTCTCCAGGCTTCTGAATCTAGTTTACATTTGCTTCTTGCTGAAGGTGATGCAGGAACCGGGGAAAGAACCCATTAAAATTCAGACGTTTTGCCTGCACAATTCTAAACACCTGGACCTTGGGAAACAGAGAAATCAGACTGATTTTCCAGTGTGTTTCCAGATGTTTCTTGTCACGTGGCACCCTGCTCTTCTCCATCTTCCGGAAAATCCATTTGTCCGAAGGATGTGCATTCTGCCAGGGGATGCAGCCTGCGTCTCCTTCCTCTCATGACTCCTCCTCAGATGTGGCCAAGCACATTTGCACAAAAAGGCCAGGAGCTCTAAGTCCATGGAGCTGGCTCTGCACAGACTTTCTTCCCCCAGGATCGCCTGGGGTTGCCTAGCAATCCGACACCACCTGGCCACCACTGCAGACCCTTGGCTTGGATGGAGTTTTCCTGTTTTTAATTTGCTTTCTGAGTGGGCACTATTGTGCAAGCATAGGCTGAGCTCAAAGACATGGTGCATGTTGCACTCAGAATAAATGGATCGAAGAGGCTGTGGAGGAATGTGCTGACCCTTGAGGAGGCTGCGGAAACTGTCCTGAAAGTGTCAGTTGTCAAGGTTGGACAGTGCCTCAGGAACCCTCACTCATTCATTCCTTCCCAGGTTGGTCAGCCCATTCTGCTCTCTAGAAGCAGTTGTGTTACTAAGTGGCACAAAAGGGTGAAGAGCTTATGGCATGGACGTGGGGCTCCCTCTCCAACGTTTCCTGTCCATGTGTGGGGTCTGGGGAGGGACCCAGTGACATGCAAGTGGTCCACCCTCCTCTCCAGAAGACAGTGTTGGAATGGAGAGCAATTGGTACTGATATGGAAATGTACACCTTTGTTTTTCAGTACTGGGAATTGAACCCACGGCTGTCACACTTAGCTGCACCCTTAGCCCTTTATATATTCTTTTTATTTTCAGACAGGGTCTCACTAACTCTAACTTGTCCAAGATGGGCTCAAACTTGTTATCCTCCTGCCTCAGCCTCCCAGAGTGCTGGGATTACAGCTGTGTACCACCATGTCTGGTTCATACCCTCTTAAGTAAAATAAGCTGTTAGGCCAAGAGGATGCATATAACCTTGCAGATGCTCTACCTGCTCCCCTACATGCTAAGTGACCAGGGCAGTGTCCAAGGCCAGGTGCCATGGCTGCAGTGTCTGGCAAGCCCTCCATACCCTGGGCCTCTGTCTCCTCATTTGTCATGTTAGAGGCCACACAAAACAACTCTGAAGTTGCTCCCAGTTGTGATGACTTCTTTGACTGTGAAACCACAGGAGCAGATGACATCACTGGGGAGGAGGCAGAGGAAGAGGAGGAGGAAGCAGAAACAAGCAGAAGGAGGCCTAGAGCTTCAGTCTGGGAAGCTGGTGTGCAGGGAGAAGCAGGAAGAGTCAGACGGAGGAGCCCGAACTGCTCTCAGGACAGAGGAGCCCCAGAGGGCCGAGGAGGAGGCTACAGAAAGGGTCCTAGAGAGGAAGCTGGTAACAGGGTCACCTTGCCCATGGGCACTGAGAGAGCACAGGCTGGGCTGCCTGGTGGTGGGGCTGTTCCTGGTCCCCCAAGCCTGGTATCTCTGTTGGGGGACAAGGTAGGGAAGGTGACCTAGAGACTTGGATGTCCTGAAAGGGCAGGAGAAAGGAAAGAGGCCAGGCTGGGAGGACTCAGGAAGTGGGAGGAGACCAGGAAAAGGAAACAGGAAAACAGCAAACACAGAGGGGTGGGCAGGAAGCCCCAAATGCCAGGCAGTTGCCCTCAGGCCAAACTGTGTTCGCCCTGGAGAAGGTACAGGCAACAGGTGACTTGGGGAAGGTTGCTGGAGAGCAAAGTTGCCACCCCGAGGCTAAGGAGGCTGGGTGTAGTAAGGGGAGCACCTCTCTACCTTTGTGGCTGCCAAGTGACCAGGGCTCCTGCCTGGCAGCCCAGGCCTTGTGATGTTGTTGCCAGGGGAAGCAGTTGGTAGCCTGAGGTACAAGGTAGCCTACTGTGTATTCCATGGAACCCAGAGGGACACAGGATGCCGTGAACCCTGTGTGGTAGGAGCTTCTGTACAGAACATAAGTGGGGTACTTCAGGAATCCATTCTATCAGGTTACCTGGGCCCTGCCCAAGTGAGAGCCATTAGGACAGGTCTCCATGGGTCCTACGGTGCCCAGACTGCAGTACAGAGGAGACACCTGAGTGTGTGACGATGTCAGCAAGCCTGGACTTGGGGGCAGGGATACAAATCTTTGTGTGTCTGTGTGTCCGTGCACGTGGGTGTGAGTGAATGACCAGGAGGTCTAGGCTACATTAGGCAAACATAATCACTCTGTTGGATTAAAAGACCAATGGAGCCTAGTATAGCGGTGCATGCTTATAATCCCAGCACTCTGGGAAGCTGAGGCAGGCAGTTCACAAATTGAAGCTCAGTCTGGGGAACTTAGTGATTTAGCAAGACCCCAGCTTAAAATAAAAACAAAATAAAACAAAACAGGCTTGGGGAGACAGCTCAGTGAGAAGGTCCATATTTAATCCTCAGCACTGCAAAAATGAAATGAAATGAAATGAAATAAAAGAAAAGAAACCAACTGAAGCAATCTGGTACCGGATGTAACATAAACTCTGTAGTAGCCTGTGGTACTGCTTATCCTAACACCAAAAGCTGGTGATAGGAAAGAAGCCCCCTTATATTTCGCTTTCCTCAAACATTGTATTGCTGGAGATCCTAGTTTTATATTCTTGTCCACTTCCATTAAGAGTAAATATGCGTGGCGATGGAGGCAGAAGCTGTCCTGCAGTGTCCTTCCTGCCTGGGACACCTCAAAGGGAAAAGTCTTGGGCCTCAGTTGCCTAGCAATTTTCAAGAGCCCCTTTTGGGAGTAAGCAGGGCATGAGGAGGCCTAGGGGAAGGAGGCCCCAGCTGGGGTGTCTGTCTAGGTGGTGGGGTAAGTAGCTGAACTGCCTTTTTGTTTCCTAGTGATAGGGACCCCCTTCCCCTTTCTAAGAGTAGGTCAAGATAGGATAATTCCGAGGGCTGAAACAAGTATCTACCTTATACCTGTTATGCTGTATACAGAGGAGTGGGAAACTACATCTCAGCCTGGGCTAAGTACAGAGAAGAAGGTAGGCCGGGTTCATATGATGCTGAAGGGATTTCAGTGATGACAGGCCTCAATGTGTCTGTGCAGTGGACCACTGGCCATGTGGCTTCCATGCTCTCATTTGGATGATGGCCTCTTGCCTAGTGCACAACTGCCTTCCTGCCGTCCCTTCTTTCTGTCCTGCGCACCTGTCCCTCTTGTTTTCTTAGTGAAGCCAGTGTTTTCTCTCTCCTTTGTCACCCTCTCTTTCATGTTCTCCTTCTTTGTTGGAGCACATCGTGCAGTAGCTAGAAGATGGAACACAAGAAAGAATGTTTTGGATACCTTGCCTATTCAAATGTCTTTATTTTAATTCATTTTTAATTGTGATTCTGGTTAAGTAAAACATTCCAGGTCAGACATCACTATGCGTTGGCGTTTTGAAGGCATGGTCTGTTGTTTGTGAGCATGCCCTGCTGCTGCTGTTGAAAATTCAGGAGGTACTGTCATCCCTGCCCTTTTTCATGGTACGTGGAAACCAGAGGGAACTTTGTTTTCTGTAATAGTGTCCCTCGATGTGGGTCAATTTCTATCCATTATGTGTAGAATTTGAAAACTCATTCTCGTTTCTGGGAACATTTCTTGAATTAAATAATTTGTGATTCTCTTTCTCTCTCTCTCTGGAGGATTCCTTTGTGGAGATGCTGACTTTCATGAATGTGGCATCTAGTTTTTCCTCCTTTCTTTCTTATTTTTTCCTCTTTGTCTTTTTGCTGTGTCTTCTGGGACATTTGCTTACTTTTATCTTCCAGCCAGTTTGTTGAGTTTTTTTTTTTTTGTTTGTTTGTTTCGGCTCTCATGCTTTTAATTTCCCGGCCCTTTTTGTTCTCTAAATGTTCTCCTTAAAATAGCATCCTGCTCTTGGTTCTGGGATGCAATATCTCCTCTGATCTCTTTGAGGATATTAACTATGGCTATTTCTAATATTTTCTCCTCCTTGCCTAAGTCTGTTTCTTCAAAGCTCCCCCCGCCCACCTGTCCCTGTCCTGGTGGCTGTTTGGTTGGTTTTTCTCTTAAGGGCTGTCTGAAGGGCACAAGTGAGCCTCAAGGGATGGCAGCTTGGGGCCAGGTGGGGTTGTGCCTAGAGCTCCCCTCTGGAGAGATGAACTGGGGTTTTGGCTGAGAAATGGCAAAGCTGTCTTTTAAGTTTTCCTCTCAGTGCTGGCCAGTTTCTTCCAGATGGAACTCCTCTGCCTGCTGGGTGGGAGGGTGAAGGTCAGAGTGTCGGTGCTGTGGGGCAGGGAGAGGGCTCTCTGCCAGGATGCCCTTCTCTCCTTGCTTTGACTCCCCAGAAAAAGCCCCTGGAGCCATTTAGTCCTCTCCATCCGTCTAGTTCCTCTTCCACAGGTAACTGGCCTGCTGGTTTTGAGCCTTCGAGGGTTTTTCTTGTCAGCTCCATGGGCTGTACCATCCAGCCTTGGCTTTTCCTGCAGCCTACGGCTGGTTGTTGTTGCCTTTTCTTCTCTCCATTTTCTGTGGATGTTTACCTTAAAAAATCTGTTTTTGTAGTTTCAGCGAGGTTTTCACAGAGAGCAAAGTGGTCTGTGCGCTCAGTTGTCAGCCTGAGCAAGCCTCCCTTTGTTTCTTTTCTAAACGTTACTGCAAAGGACTGTTCCCAGTTCCACCCCACACACTCACGTCTTTAAAAATAAAGTTTCCAAATTAGAGGTTTTAAAGATTCTTGGAGGTGGTGCCCCCACAGGATAGCTCCCTGGTTGGGCCCACTGTGAGGATGTACAGACTGGCCTTGGCACCCTCCTCTGAGCAGGCCCCTATGGACAGCAGCTGGGCCTGAAGGGCAAGCTCTGTTGGGGCCTGTCCCCAAAGGACACCTGGGTAGGCAAATGCCTCAGCTGCTTTGTTGCAGGTGCCAACTTCAATTCCCATCTGGCTGTCTGCATGGACTGACTCCACGCCCAGCTCTGGGATGAGATGGGTTCAGCATGGTGTTGTCTTCAAGGTGTTTCCAGAATGACCTGGAGGACTGACAACGAGGGACCTGCAAGTCATAGTCCTCTGCTCTTGCATTTGCTCACAACTGTGTCAGGTACATGTGCCCTGCCAGTTCCTTACACATGCAGCTGCGTGGGTAGCTGGAGACCTCTCTCACGGAGGCTTCTGGGAAGAGGCTCTGGAGAACAAGGAGACCTGGACAGAAAGAAAGGACTCTCAGGCAGGAAGAGTGTGGATGGTGGGGACAGTGGCACTGCAGCACAGAGGCAAACGGTCTGCCATAGGCAGGCAGGTGAGTGATGGGGCATGGGTGGGCCCAGCCACTAGTCATAGGCCCTGGAAGCCTGCGCCATCTGACAGCAGAGGACAGAGAGAGCCAGTTAGGTCTTCTGAGTAGGGATGTGCCATTTCAAATCCAGGGCTGGGGCAAGTTCACTCAACCAAGCAGCTGCCTCCCTCAAAGACAAGGCATTTATCCAGTGTTTAGTTGCAGAGCCAAGCAGCTGACTTGGAATTGTGGAGCATGATTTCCACCGGCCACGAAAGATCAATGGTCCAGATAGGTCGAAGGGCCAGAAATTAAAAGCATTAAGTTCGTGAGTGGGCAGCAGCCACTTGTCTTGGGCATTGCCTCTCCTCACTGCAGGGAAGGCAGCCAGTAGCCTGGAGCTCCAGCACAGCACCATACGCCCCTCTCTTTAAGGCTTAGAATCTCCCAGTTTAGGGTTCCTACTAAACCCCAGCTTCTCTTTTTTCCCTCACACCATAAAGCAGTACAGTCAGGTGCAAGGAGGCTTCTGATTGTTCCAGAAGCAGCATGCAGAAGTCAAGGCCACCTGGGGACTAGGTTTTCATTGTTTTGAGATGGGAAATGTCCTCAGGAGATGCTGCCCAGTGTCTGGAGCCTGCCCAAACCTGTTTGGGGTGTCCAGGCCTTTTGTCTACCTCTGGTGTCAAATGCCAAGGCCTGAGCCCACTGCCCCTCCTTGGTCTCATCCTGCCAGCCCAGAGGATCTCCAGTCTACTTCCCAGTCCCTGCTCTGCACCCCAAGTCTAGAGACTCCATAGCGGGACCCCTTAATCTGGGTTGGGACAGGATGTCCCTGCTTTCCTGATTTTAGGTAAATCCTGAGCTGACCTGGTGGAAATGTTGAAGGTGGTTGGGTTGGCCAATCTGGGCAATGCTGCGGCTGGGTCTCTGAGTGGGCTTGGCCACTCCATTCTGAGGGTCAGGAAGACACTATTACTGTGGATAGTTAAAGAGGCTATGAACACCAGCGTGGAGGGGATATCCATCCTTCTTGCTCTGTGATGAAATCTCTTTGGGGAGGGGGCTGGGCGGGTGCCAGAGATAGGCAGGGGTATAGTGGGGTACTGTTAAGGGCTGCCTGGACTGGCTTGCCCTAAGATCCATCTGAATGGGGGCAGGGAGGAGAGGTGGGACCCTGGGCGGTGCTTCAGGGGACCAGGGCAGCACTGGGCTCTGGGGGTGGTGCCCTGTGCGTGTCGCCCATCACTTTACGCCCCTGCTCCACCGGGCTGACTTCGGGCTGCCAGAGCGCACCCTCACTCCGCCCGCCCTCAGCCCTCCCCCCACCCCCTGGCCTCGCCACCGCCAGAGCCCCCACCCTCAGCACACGCTGCGCTAGCTGAGCCGCCTTCTCGCTCCAGCCGAGCCAGCCAGAGGAACGAGAGAGAGAGAGAGAGAGAGAGAGAGAGAGAGCGCGAGAGCGAGAGAAGGGGAGAGTCAAGCCAGAGAGAGGAGCGGAGAGGAGAGGCGGCAGCATCGCAGAGCCTCCCCGGACAGCGGCGCGGCGCGGCCCCCGGCAGCTCGCGTGGTCTTTTTGGAGACGCTGCGGCCGCCGCCCCAGCCCGGCCTCGCGCGCCCCTCGCCGCCGGCTCGCCGGTCCGGCCGGGATGAAGCCGGGGCATGGCCGCCGGTGCCCCGTCACCTGCCGCGGGGAACGTAGAGCCTGTGAGTAGCCAGACCCTGGCGGGCGCCTCGCCCTATGGAGTCATCACCATCGCGACGCGCGAGCGGGGGGGGGGCACGGCCCGGGGAGGAGTGCTGGGACCCCGCGGCGGGAGGCGGGGCTGGCGAGGGCGCGGGGCCGCAGAGCTCGGCCGGGACCTGGGACCCGGGACCCGGACCGACCGGAGGTCGCGCTGGGCGGGGTGGTGCCCTTGGGGTCAGGGGTCCCGGCGCGGGGTTTTCCAGTTTCCTCGGGGGCTGAGATCCCGGCACGTGTGCCCGCAGGGGACCAGGAGGCGATTTTGTGAATGGAAAGGCCCGGGGTCAGGCTCTATGGAGACGCCGGGGAGTCCCGCGCGCGGCGTGACCATGCCGGCAGCGGCGGCGGCACAATGCCCGGCTTGGGGAACTCCCCGGCGGGGGAGACCGAGGCTCACGGAGATCCCGGCCCGCAGGTCGCGTCTGGGGAGGCGGCCCAGGCTGCACGCAGGCCCGAGGAAGTCCTGACAGGGGCCCTCCTTTGGGAGAGTCGCCGAAAAGGTGGCTGACCCTAAGGAGCTGTGGGAAGGAATGGGGTCCCAGGGTACCCAAGGAGCACCAGGGCCCCGGCGCCGCGAAGTGCGCGGGGGCAGAGCGGCGGTGGCGGTCTCGCGCAGGGGCCTCCAGGGGGCGGCGGCGGGGGAGACGGGGAGTGGCTGAGCCAAGCTTCGGCGCTCGCCGGGGCTGCCTTCTCCGAGCTTCGACCCACCCTCCCGCCTCCGTGCCGGTGCAGCCCAGCCGGGAAGCCACGCCAGGGTCCTGGCACATCCCTGGCCCAAACTTTCTGCCCTGATGCCTCGGAAAGCGGCAGAGCTAGCCCTTGGGACGGTGGTCTCCTGCGGTGTCTCAAGGCGAGCGAAGCCGGCAGTCGTGTGGGGGCTCTGGGTCGCAGCCTCACACCTTACACCGCGGCGCGGAGCCTCCCTTGGCGCGTGGCCCCGCAGTGCACCGAGTCTGTGCGCGACTGAGAGAGGCGACCAGCGTCCTAAAGGGCCAGGGGATCCAGGGTCTCACGTGCAGTGGGGGTGGGACGTTTCTGGAGTCCTCCGGCTGGGGCTGGGGGCCAGGGAGGTGGTCAAAACTCCCGGATGACCGAGCTGCCCCTCTTCTACTCCTGCTTTCGGGAGGGACTCTTTATTTAATGGTCACTTTTAAAAGGACTCCCGCGAGGCCGCTGGTCCCAGGGCACGAGACACCCGGCGGTGCAGGCGGAGGGCTGGGCGGAGGGATCTGTCCCCGGGAGAGTCCCCTCCTCCCGCAGCTGGAGGTGAAGTTGATTCTCTTGCGCGCCAGGTCGTTAATTTTCTGTCTGTAACGCCAACTTGGCTGGGGACGCCCTAGGCGCGCACCGGGGAGTCCAGGGCACTTAGCACGGAGCAGGTACGGGGCTAATGGAGTGGGGTCTCCTGTAATGAGGTCTTTTAGCCAGAGGCCGGCTTTGGTTTTACTAGTCTGCAAAAAATAATGAAAAAAAAAGTATAAACATTGCGGCAGAGCGTGCTCATTAAGTGTGAATCGCGGATTCGGGGCGGATGTCTTAATTAGGCTGCGTTGTTAACGGGGATATTACACTAATTAAAACCAGACCCTCCAGGTGAGCGAAAATTGTGAAAGGAGAGGGGAGAAAGTTGTAGAGAAGGCGCGGGCTGATGAGAGCTGGGGGTTGGCAGCGCGAGGAGGCCGCTGGGTGCTGGCAGGCCGGGGCTGGGGAGGCCTTGGGGCGGAGGGCCGCCTTCTTAGGGACGCCTACCCCCCTCGCTCTCGTCCCCGCCCTGCGGGGCAGGAGCTCCCGTGGCGTGCGTTCGAAGGGAGAACAGAGGCTGCCGCCTCCGCCCCTCTCCGGGGACTGGAGGCCTCCCTGCGTGGGCGACGGGCTCACCGCACACTCCTGGAAGCAACGCTTAACCCTTCATTTCCCGGCTGGGAGACTCTGGGATTGCTGAGCTTTCCCTGGGAGGGTGAGGGAGTGGGCGGAGTGGGCGGGGTGAGGAACCCCAAAGGTTATGGGGCAGAGGCAAAAAGGCCGAGACAGTCCGGCTGGGTAGGCAACTGCATGCCAGGAGAGGGCTTGCTGGTGGCGCATGGGCTGTTTGCGCTGGAGCCGCCAGGGTTTTCTGGCTCGAGTGCTCCGTTTTTAACAGCACCCCCCCCAACCCCTCACCATAGAAAGAACGTTGACGATTGCTCTGGTCCACCTTCCCTAGGGTCCCGGAGTAGGGAAAGACCTGCGTCCACCCACGGCCTCAGTGGCCTCAGCAGAAACCCGGAGCCCGCGAGAGTCCCCTCAGGCTCGGGCCCTGACGCTACTGCGCCCTCGGTGCTAACGCTCTGTCCGATGACCTAGGACAGAGCGGCAGCGGGGCGGGTGTATATTCCCTGCCCTCTTGCGGGGACCGAAGGCTGGGCTGGAAGAAGATGGCCCTGCCACGCGGTGCGCAGCCGGCCAGCACCAAGGACAGGGCCGGGGCCCGCGCCGGAACCTAAGCCTTCGCTCAGATGGGGGAAGGGCAGGGCTCTGGGGCGCATCCAGAGCCGGGCAGCCAAGGGCCAGCAAAAAGGTAATTACAGCGAGAGGTCTCCTGGGTGCCGTTGAGGGAGCGGGCCTTCTGTCCTGCTCCTGCCACTTCTCAACCCTGCATTAGGCGAAATGGAGAGAGAAATGAAGCTCTTGGTATCTAAGGATGAACTAAGCATGAGAAAGGTCAGAGAAAACAGCATTCCCAGCTCTGATTCTGACCTTGGCCACGCCAGTTCAGCGTGCTGGTGTTGACTGGTGTCGCCTCTCCCCTGCAGCTTTCTTTGCCTTCCCCCACCCCCCACCTGGCGTCACTCTTGCCGAAGGCCCCGTTGCTCTGACTGCAGAAGTTGCAGGTACCTTGCTGCTAAGCGCAGGATTTTGGTTGATTTAGGACCCCCTTCCCGCGCCCTCCCCAGTGCAGAGCATTATGTGAGTCATGCTTGTGGGATTAGAAGGGACAGCATTCACAAGGGTGCTCGAATCCCACCCAGAGGTCTGGGGGTGGTGGGGTATCGAGGGGAGGAGAACATGTCTGTGGGCACAGACCGACCATGCTGCATGTGAAATTGAAATGTATTTCAGTGACTGTGGCGTGGAGCTCACCTCCTCCAGCCCATCCGTGTGCCTGCAATCTTTGGTTGGTTGTCTCTCTGTATTTATTTATTTCCTCACTCCTGCTCAATACTCTGTTATAAAGACAAATGGAACCTGACACACAGCTGACATGCAGTGAGGAATTTTTTATTTTTAAACAAGTGAAGGGGAAAAACCATCTTGAAACTTTCCGCCTTCCTCACAGATGCTTCTCCCAGGAAGCCTGTCTCTCCCCAAATCCTCACTTGCAGCAGGTCATGCTTCTGGCCCAGGCATGAACTGGATGCATCCTATTTGCACCTACATCTTTTTGATTAGCTGCAGTTCCTCTCTATTCCTTTATGTTTTCTCAGCCTCTTGGAACATTCACGTGGCCGAAGCATCTTATTTTCTGCTGCCTCTCTGAAGTTGGTTGCTGTCAGAGCCATTGTACTTTCTTTCTTATTTACATTATTCTGGTTCCACCTCCTTCTCATAGTGTCTCTCTCTTTCCCGCTCTTTCTTCTGTGTATTTGTGTGATCCTTCCTTGTAGTACCTGTGGGACTAGACAGCCCTTGATTATCAGGTGGATGCTGGTAAGAATGGAGTAATTCCCCTGCATTTGGGCCTGCTCTGGGTTGGGGATCCACAGAGAGAAGACAAGTATCCTTCCTTAAAGAATCACCTTCTCAGCCTGCCTGTAATTCTAGCAGTTTGGGAGGCTTAGGCTTGAGGATTGCAAATTTCAGCCCAATCTGGGCAGCTTAGTGACTTAGTGAGACCCTGTCTCAAAATAAAAAAATAAAAGAGGCTAAGGATGTAGCTCAGTGCAAAGGCCTTGGGTTCAATTCCTAGAACTGGGAAAAAAAAAACCTGCAAAAACAAAAACCAAAAAAAATCCTTGCGCCCTATACTGATGTGGTTGACACACCTTTTTGGTGCAGCACACTTAGTAAATTAGTGTGCTATTACAGTTTCTCCAATGCTTAAGCTGACACCAAAACATGCCTTAGAAGGTGACTTGAGAATAGAGTATAGAATCTGTTACTTTATTTGAAAGTGTTTCGTCTGGCAGCCCCGGGCAAGCTCACAGACTGTAAATTTGCACTTTGCAAAATGGTGTAGGAGTTGGAGGGAAGGGGCAGGACTGAGAGCCTCTCCTGCGGGAGCCACGGGGTCTCTATGAGGGTGCGCCAGTGGGCAGGTGGTTGTGGCTTTGGGAAGGACTGTGGACCTTAGAGGACACTTAGAGATCAAAAGATGTGCTGCAGAATGGGTCACTTGTGACCATACTGACCACCATGATTACAGAGACTGGGGTGTAAATGTCTCTGTCTTCCGGTAGCAGAGAAGAGTTGGGCATCCCCTCTGAGCCTTGGACCTTTGCCTGCCCTGTGGGAGCCAGGCTGTATGCTGTGTGACAACTGCTCCCCCTTCTCTAGGTCTCAGTGGGCAAGCTCTGAGGGGCCTTCCCTGCCCTCCTCTTTCCTCTTACCACTGCACCCAGCCAGCTCTTTTTGCCAGAAACACTGGCAATGGAGGCCTCACTAGAGGCTTCCAGAGAGAAGGAGACAGCCAAACACAAGGGAGGTAGGCTGCCTGTGGAGGGTCCCACTGGCAGGGGAGCAAGCTGTGGGCTTATGGGGGGTCTTTAGAAGTAAAAACAAAACATCACTTCACCCCTCATCTCCACCCCTGTGTGGCCAGGGGCCAACTCTTGCTGATGACCCTGGCCAAGAGGGAGTTTGTGACTTTTGTCACCCCATGCTAGGGGCTTCAGGATCTATAGTTTCCTGAGGATGAAGAGCAGAGAGGTCCAGATGATTGCAGGTTTTCTTTTAAGGTTCAATTATCGAAGGCTGGAACACAGTCCCAGAAGAGAAAGAAAGAAGGGAAGGTGGATATTTTTAGCAGAACTTTACCCACTTATCATTTCGCTCAGGGGCTGTGCTGAGAGGGTTCTCCCACGATTCCAGGAGAGCTGCATGGTGCCTGGCCGCCTCCTCCCTCCCTACTGCTATTCAGGGCTCTATGCAACCCCAACCCTAACCCAGGATACCCACTCCCTGCTCAAGGGTTGGGTCACCCTTCTGGTGGCCTTGGGGCAGGGCCTGGGAGCCTGGGGAGGAGACTGATGGTCAGGTTTATCTATTTGAGCCCTTTTAGAAGCCAATTCTGTTTCAGATGTTGAAACTTCCTGGACCCCAGCACCTGCTACCACCAGGCCCTGCATAGTTTCAAGTCCCTCTGGGTGGTGGTGGTTGAGACATGGTGTGTACCACATGTACCAATGTGAGGCAACTCTCCTGTGCCTTTATCTCTCCCGGACATCTTGTCTTGCTTCAAACTTGCCCTGTACCAAAATAAATAAGCAAACAAAAAGCAACTCAGGCCCACTAAATCAAACTCTTTCATGTAGGGCCGCTGATACAGTTGTGGACGGCACAAGCCTAGGTCATAGTCACATATCTAGTTGAGAACAGACAGAACACAAGGGCTGCAGTCCTGCTTTTCAGTGTCTCCTGGTCTGTGATACCAAGTGAGGTGGAGGAAAGGCAGTGGGAACATTGGCTCTCTTGAGTTTAGGTGCCTCTCCTGCTCCTCCTCTCCAAAGTTCCCTAGGCAAACGATGCCTCCCAGACAGGGCCTTATGTGGCAGAGAGTTTTCTTGTAGGCAAAGATAATGAGAACACAGAGAAGCAGGCTGTTCTCGGCAGTGAAGGCTTTTTATATAAAACTGTCTGTTGAAGCTAGAAGACGTAAACTGTACTTGTATTAAAAGGGTGGATTCAGTGTAGAGAATGGTTTCAAGAGGTGTACACACCTAGGCACATTTAGAAATAATTTGTCACTAAATTTTAATCGTTTAAAACCCCTCCTGAATGCAAATGAAACATTTCTGTAATGGTCTAAATAGAAAATAATCACTTATTCGTGGAGCTTTGTTTCAAGCATTGGGTGCGGGGTGAAGCTCCCGGGTCTGTAATGACAGCTGCTGGGCACCTTGACATCAAAGCACCTGGCTCTGACTTCTTCCCCATCTGACCTGCTTCAGTCACGATCCTTGTCAATGGGACAAAACACCGGACACCCAAAGTATCAGGAGAGGTTTATTTTGGCTTACTTTTTTATTCCCTGGTTAGCTGGCTCCAAGGCAGGATGGCATCGCAGGGGTACACAGTGGAGGAAAAGCTACTCACCTCAAGGAATCCGGGAGGTTGAGAGTAAAGGGACACAGGCCACGCCCACAGTGACCCAGACCCCACCTCCCACCAGCAGGTCAGCTGTAGCAAAGCCATGGCTCCATCCTCTTCCAAAACCCGACCCATAAATGCTTGAGGCTGTTTCCAGCACAGAGGTATTAAAATGACTTTAATATTTGAGCTTGCTGCCTGCACCTTGGTGTCCCTGTGTGCCCATCGTTTTTCGATTCCAGAGATAAAAGGAGAATCTGAATGTTGCTTTGGTTGGGTAGCCATGGATAGACTTTTGATGGTCTCCATGAGGCACCAGCTGAACCCTGTGACACGTCACCCAGTTAGCTCTGGGAGGACTGTCAAGGGCAGCTTCCCTGAGATTGTATGTCTCAGCCCCTCCCACTGATAGCTTTTAAGAACCACTGTCTCCCCCACCCTACCCAGGACAGCTGTATTTATATGTACATTTAGATGGAACACAGCTTTTGAACAGGCTGAGTATTAATTACCTTTCCTGAGGTTTCTGAGCTCCTTGAAGACAGACACTCTTCCTGTCAGTGCCGTGAGTGGACTGAGCCACCTTTGCAGACTGGGCAAGGCTATCATGGGGCCAGATTTGGGAGTGGCAGGATTGCCTGTGGCATGGGGTTGAGGAGCCATAGACCTCCCAACTCTGTCACCCAGGGCAGGTGCTGAGACCTCCCTTTGCTCAGCTGGGATACAGAGACTGCATCATAGGCATAGGCATGGAGCAGCTGTGCTCTTTATAGCCAGGTGCCTGGTGTGGTGGAGACGGTGACCCTTCCTTGGTGTAGCCACCTATGAGAGGAGTTTGCCTGTGGTTACCGCTAGGCCAGGGTCAGGCCTGAGGAAGTGGTTCTGAACTGTTTCATGGCTGCAAGTAGATGATGTCATTTAAAATGGTTCAAGGGGAGGTTGCTGGGCCAGGGTGGGGACCACTGTCCCTGTAGGAGACTACTGCATTTCCCTGCAGGCAAGGTGGGGGAGCAAGGGGACCTTATGAACTTGGGGACCTGGAAGGTCTCCAGGGAGGAGCCCAGCACCTCCTGTTCTCAGGAGCACCCTGTGGCCAAACAGGAAGGTGTGAGGCCTGGAATGGGGGCTGTAGAGGCAGAGATCACCCTGGTCAGGGTGTGTAGGGTATGGTGGGGGCTCTAGTCTGTGACATGTCCCTGGGGGGGCCACTGCCTCCTCTCGTGCTGCCGCTCCTGTTGGGGGTCAGAGAGCCACAGCAAGATGGGGACGGCAGCAAGTGTCTTTGCCTTCGCAGGGGACATGGTCTTGGGTTAGGAGAGGTGGGCCCGGCCAATGCCAGCTGATTTTCCACTATGGAGAGGAATAAGCATCATGGCCCTCCTTCTGCCATCCTTCCTGACTCCTTTGCACCTGTGCATGGCTGCCCCAGGCTTTCCCACTCAGGCTGAGCAGCTCCATCCCACCTTGCCTTCAGCTTAGAGATGCTTTTGGGTCTTGGGGCTCAGTGCACAAAGCACCAAAGCACCGCTTTGCGAGACCCATTAGGAGCGAACAGAAAGCCTGCACTGCTTCTCTGGAATATCGACTCTCCCTCATTCATGTGATGCCATTAAGTATGACTCGGGGGCCTAATGTAGGGACAGGCAGGGGGGAAACCAGGGCCCAGGGGGTTCCTGCTCAGGCTCCTGTAGGCTGCGGGTGGGCTCAGGATCCACGCCCTTCCCGGCTGCCTTTCCTCAAGCAGCATGTAATGGAACCAGTAGTGCTTGCTGTGGGCCTCAGAGCAGTGCTCTGCAAGGGTACATTAGTCAAGTATTTTGGAATCTTAGCAGAAAAGAGAAATGCTGCAGAAACTTAAGGTGAGAATTATTGTTGTCAGTGGTGTAATATTATAATCAACACTCTCAGACAGCCAGCATTATAGTGAGCTTTGTCGGGCAGGAGTCTGGTATACTGACAGCTTTGTACCTTTAGCCAAAAGCCAAGAGGAAGGAAAGAGAGAAGCCTGTTACCCTTCTGATTCATACTGCTACAGCTATGGGATTAGGGACAGTGTCATAGGGTGATAAAAGGTGATCTTCCTGTGTGTACCCCTTTCTTTCTCGACAGCAGATTTCTTCCTAGGACGGTGGAGAAGGATGCACACAGACTTAGTATTAGGTTGCTCTGCCAGCATCTGACTTTCTGCAAGTTTGCCCTTGCATTGGAAAATACATGTTTAGCTATTTTTGTGCATCAACAGTATTCCAATAATCGGCATTTGCTTTCCTGATTTGTCCGTGCTTAAGCTACCAAAGGAATGTTGCAGAGGTCTCCCCCGGTTGAGCTCTCGCTGTAAAAATAGGACTGTCTCCTTAGAACAGACAAAACCAAATAATGGAATCGGCATTTGCATGTTAAAGACTCAGCCCCCTTCTTCCTTGTTTTTCTTTCCTTGTAGGAAGTCACCAAGGAGACTGACTTTCGGAGCACTAATTTTTCCCCCTTCCCAAATATGTTTGGCCCAGATCCTAAGAGGAAAACTCACAAGACTAGTCTTGGAAAATTTCAGTTCCTGAGGATAATTTTTCACAAAGTAGTGAGCATTGGCAAATGAAGGCTATAAAGGAAGTCTTTAGGTAATAATAGTCATAACTGTAATGCCCGCCACTCTGAACAACATTAATGTATACTAAACTTACAGAAAATAGCCAGTCTGCTGCAGGGAAAGAGGCCAACCTGGAGGTAGGGGCTGAGCCTCTGAGCTGCTCCACTCCATGCTGTTGCTGTGGCCGTGCTGCCCAGGCTGTTGGAAACACACGCCCTGAGAGAGGTCCCTGGGCTCTAGTCAGAGGCGAGGATGACCATGAGGACAGGAAGAAGAATTAGTATCATTCCTTCCCAGGCCTCTCTTGGAGGGTTGTCTGTGCATTTGGACATTAGTCCAGGGAATGCCATGGCCCCCAAGGTCTGGCTGCCTGGTGGCACCCAGAGGGTGAGATGTGCAGAGCCTGGCCCTGCCGTGGTGCCCCCTTTGAAGCTGTGGCCATGACTCAGGCTCTAGCAAGTGTCACTCTGCAGTTCCTTGGGGTCTGAATGCGGGCCGCACGTTCCCCTCTGCACCCTCTCTGATCTCTTGCTTTGTTCTGCTTTCTCCAGCCACCCCTTCCTGATGCTGCTTTCTTCCTGCTCCTTGAAAGCCAGTTGTGGTGGCGGGAGGGCGATGAGGGGCTGGCAGCCGGAGGTCAGGCAGCGTGGAGCTCTGCGCAGCCAGGAGGAAGGATTTACGATCCCTGCCTGCCCTCCCTGCTTGATGGACAATTACAGCTGCACAGGCTTGGAGGAGAGCTGTGTCATTAAGAGTCAGGACGGTCAGAATAAATCAGTCACCTTCACTTAGATGGCTGAGCCAGGCCTTGTTCCCAGGCCTTTAAGGCAGGAACCCCTTGGGTGTGGGTTAGAAGGTTCTGGAATGGGCTATGCCAGTGTCTGACATACTCAGAGCTAGAGTGAGACCCTCGGATCTTCTCACAAATGGAGCTCATGCTGTGGGGAGTTGGGGTAAATTCCAGGTAGCACATCTGCAGGGCTTTTTGTCCCCTTAGCATTTGGCTGTGATGAGCGTCATGGATCTGAATGCTTAGGGCCCGGAAGCAAGCAGGTTGTATATGTGCATGATGTGGGTGTAGGTCTCAGGCGTGTGTGTGCACATGCACAGGCAGGAACACACTCACATATGTATTCATGTACATGGCAGGCATAAGTGCTTGTGTCCCATGTGTGCCATGTGGATGTGCCTGTGTGTGTCATGGGCTTGTTCTTGCCTTTTGGACCCAGAAAGGCTCCCTTGTGTCCCTGTACCTGGTGGCTTTCCTACCAGGACAGTAGGGGCAAGGCCCCATGCTCCTTCTTCTTCCTTTGTTCTGAGTATTATTTCAGCTCCTTGAAAACTCTGGCCATTTTATCAAGGAAACTTAGTCTGTACAGAAATGAGATGCCAGCACTCTGTGGCCTCCCGCCGGCTAATGGGTGATGTGATCCCAAGTGGGAGACGTGTCATTCCTAGCAGCACACTTCATTTCCTGTTTCCCCACCTCCTTCCCCGCCTTGCCCACCTCCCCGTGGTGGTCTGGCTTCCACACTGGTGATAGAGCCTCTCCACGTGAGATGCAGGCTGTGGCATTAGGCCTTATTCAGCTAGCCAGCAGGTCAGGCCTTTCATTAACTTGGATACTACTATTATGTGCACCAAAGGCTGAATGGACCATTTAAGCTTCTTTTCCCTTTAAAAATTATTCCTCTCTTCACAGCCACGTAGCCCAACCTTTGCCACCGCAGCTGTGGCACAGAGCCTTGCTGGCCACCAGGCACTCTCCTGAGCTCCCACTCTGACCTACAGGCAGCAAGTGCAGTGTGTGGGCTCAGATAGGTGGTGGGCCTGTGCCACCATAGTTCTGCCTGGGTTGGGGGATGCAGCTGTCCAGGCAGTCTGCAGTGTCAATCGTAACTGCCTGTTACTGCTGCTTGGCCACCAACAGAGGACAGTGGGTATGTTTACATGTATGTGAGTACATGTGAGCACACACCCATTGCCACAGACAGGGCTGTCCTTGACAGTGGAAGCTGCATCCTGCTGTCCCCTGCACAGACAAGGACTGGTGGCTACAAGGACACTGGCTGCCATCTGCCTCCACTGAGGCTGCCTCTGCCCTTTGAGGAGACCTAGGGATTTCTGCATGTGGAGTCACTCTGTTACCTTCATGTGTGCACACACAGGGCCCCCATCTCCTCACTGTGGAAGCTGTGTGTAGGAACTTGTCGCCCCCAATCCTGGGAATCCCCTGGGGTCTGGATTGCATAGCAGGTGGGTACGTAAAGGTGGAGTTCTCCCAGCTCTTGGGGGTCCTGGAGTACGGAGTGCTCCTGTGGGTGGGTGGGAGATTGGGGAGGAGGCACCCCAACTCTTGCAGGAGTGCAGTAGCCCACTGTCACCGTGCAGGAACAGCATGGCCCAGAGGCTTTTGACTGTGATTGAGGGGAGAAGATAGCAAAGGCAGCCAGAAGTTTGGAGGCTGCCCTAGGACAACAGACCCACACTGGCCCTCAGGGTGTCATTCAGGGGTCTTGTTATTTTAGAGGAAAAGCAATGACCTGACCTGCCTAAGCACCACATAACCACACAACAATTCACAAACCATTTGAAACTTCCCTGAAGTTGCCATGGTTACTTGCAAGGCATGCGCGTGTCTGGATCTCTGTGGCTCTAGGCAGAGGTTCTTGGAGTAGGCATTAAACCCCATAGATGATGTACCTCTCAGGGATGCCGTCTGTCTGAAGGGCCTGTGGTGCTCCAGCTTCCAGGAGGGAAGGCGCTCAAAACCATGGGGATTTTCCAGGACCGTGGAATGTGAGATGCTGATGTCGCGCTTCTGAGATAGTGGAGACAGGGTTGGTCTCCCACGCTAAAATAATTATAGTCAGGAGAACAGAGAATACATCATTCTAAGTTAAGGTCCTTAACAGCACAGAGTGTGTGTGTGTGTGTGTGTGTGTGCGGGCGCGCATGTGCAGCATGGTTGCCTATTGCCACTGGCTTCTCTGAGTGCACTTTGGTACCTGGCTATTGCTATGGGGGCAGCAGATGCCTGAAGCCTCCCTTCCCTGTCAGCCAGCCTCCAGCTGAGAGTACTTCCTGCTATGTGTGTCATGTGCAGGCTATGCTACCTTATATCTACTTTCTGCAGGGCAGCTTTGGAGAACATTGATAATGAGGGACAGTGGGAAGAGGGGGCTTAGGAAACAGGATCAGGATCCCTTTAGGCTGGAATCCTCCTCAGAGAGTAGGGCCTCAGAAAGCCTCATCTGTCTGTGGGGCTCTGTGGGGGCCTCAGCCTGCATGGGTAGTCAGCTGGAAAGAGAAGAGGCCAGTGGGTACCTGAGTGCCACCTCTTGGGGTGTGGTCACCTCTTCCCCTAAGAGAAGAGTAGCTGGCTTTTTTTTTAACACTGGGGGCCCTGCAGCCCCAAGGGCTCATGGAGGTGTCTGTTCCCTGCTGTCCTTCCTAGCCTGTGTGGTACACTTAGCAGGTAACAATGACTACAGGGAATGAATCCAGTGGTACTCTCCAGTGTGGAGACTTTGCTGACAGTTTTCCTGCCCCTTCTTCCTCTCCTCGCCAGGTTACCCCTTCCTCCCACTGGGGGGACAAGCTCTCTCCCAGTTCTGGTGCTGGGCCCCAAGGCCCCACAGCAGCTGTGGGGACAGCAGAGTGCACATTTTTGTCTGGGGTTCTTACTTCTTTTTCTCTAGAGCTGGGTCTGGGGTACAAAAGCCGCTGGAAGTCTGTAGGAGAACTGAGGTTCTCTTACCTTCTCTCTCTGCCAGCTTTCACTCCTTCCAAATGCAAACCCCAGGTCCCTGGGCATGGCTGGCTAGCAAGGTCCTTCCAGAACCATTTCCCACTCTAGGCCAAGCTTGCTTTTCTGTGGTAGGGAAATTTTAGCAGCAAGCTGGGCAGTGAGTGCTGACTTTCACATGGACTTTCGGACAAATGCAGGAGCCAGTGGCATTGAGGCCACTGCATTCCTGGGAAATAGTTGTGGCAGAGTACATGCTGTGTGGGGCCCTTCCACATGTGTAGAGGGTGTGAGAGAGGCCAAGGGTGACCAGGAGTTCCTCCCAGAGCTTCCAAGGAATGCCTTGGCTGGCTGAATGATGGCAAAGGCCTTGCAGAAGACTCTGCACAAGGTACAAGAGGCCAGGGCTGTGTCTAAGTTAGGGGCACATGGACTGTGAGTGCCTACCCCAAGAAGGACTTTCAAAGTCATTCTACACCCCCACACTGTCATTCTGGGAACTGTAGTCAGCACTGATAAGGGAGCCCAAAGAATGACATATGTGGGTTGAGTCTTCCTCATCAGCCAGCTAGGTGGAAAGCACAGCTCAGCCTTGCTGTTCCCAGAGCACTGTGGATGATTCCTTATGCCTGGAAGGTTCTCTGTCAATATTTGAGGGGTACTGAAAGCTGGGTGGGCCCTTGTGCCTCAGGTGCTCTGTATTGGCTGGCCCTTGGGACAAGCCAGGGCTTTTTATGCTCTGAAGCTCTATAGGGTCCAAGGGAGACATGTGGGAGAGGTGCAGCCCTGGCCCCCCTTTGTGCAACACCATACCTGCTGATCAGAGGCGTGGGTCCTGCTGAGCTGTAGGAAAGCCACTGTGGTCTCTGGACCTGCATGGACATGCACCTTGGCTCTGCCTGTGGCACTGGCAAGAGCAAGGTGGTACCCTGTGGGATGTGCTGGCTTCCTTCCTGCACCTGCAGAAGTGAGCCTCGGTGTGGACGCAGTTGTCCTGAAACCAGAGTTGGCTGTCAAATAGAGCAGAACACCTCCCTCCACAGCTTCTCAAATGTGCAGGGCTTCGCCTGGCATGGTGGCCTGTTTGCTGCCTGGTGGGTGAGCCCTTTCTCAGGGTGGCCCAGTACTAGTGTACCCCCTATAGCACATGGTGGCTGCAGAAGGCAGGGCCACCTCTTCACAAGTGCAGTGGGTTCTGTGCAGCTGCTGTGGGTGGGTGTGGAAAGCATCTGCGACTTTTACTTGGAAAGGAAAGAGTGCTCCCCAGCCAGGGTGTCTTAATATACAGACAGTGGGGAGATGTACACTGTTTCATCTTCCTCTCATGTTTTTAGCACTGAACTTGGGGCCTGGCACACAGTAGGTGCTCAGTGTGCTGTTGGACTCTGGGCTGGCCGGTTCCAGGCCATGTCTTGGGAGAGTCCTGTGCTGGGGGAGAGGGGACTGCTTGGGGTCTGTGTGATGGTGCCAGTTTCTTTCTGCTGAACCAGAAAGCTTAGACTGGCCTTATGGGAAGGGGATTGCTCTATGAAATGCTGATGAGCCTGCAGCAGGAATGAGAGTCATCAGTCCCTCTCAGGTGGGTTGGGAGAGTCGTGGGCACATCTCAGGGTCTGTCCTTCTCCAGGGCTTTCAGGACAACTCCTGACCCCTACCTGTGTCAACATATTGCAGCAGTTTCCTCTTCAAGTGCTCAGGAGGTCACACCCTTGGGCCTATTGTGTAAGACGCAAGGGACAGAACAGCATGTGGATAGCCCAGGGGTCCTGGGCAGGGGCTGTCAGGCCCACAGCTGGGGTGAGCCAAGGGGAGGGCAGGGCTACATTCTCCCCTCTTCTGTGGCCCTGCAAGGCCTCCCAGCTTCCTGCCTCTCCTACCTCCTGACTTAGATGTTCAGGTGGGCACCCTGCTTTTTGGAAGAAGCCTTCAAACATGCCCTTTGATGTCTATGATACTTGACTGTAGATAGCATAGTGACTACATTTTTATTTTTAAAACTTGGTGCTAGCCACGCTGCCATCCCAGAGGAGCTGTCGAGTTCTGTAAGCTCAGGCAGGGACCAGAACCTGAGGCACTATCTTGCTGGTGGCCGGTGTTCTTCATGCTCTGGGTCAGGAGGCCCTGAGGGCCTGGGCGACCCTGGCTGACCCTATATGAGGGCTTGTCACAGGGACTGGTGGGGAAGACTTGGGGCCCGGAGAAGGGGTGTTTGGTGGGATTGAGGATGGTGGCTATTTATTCCTTCTCTGTCCCTCTTGTGGCCTTGGAGCTTTCGGAGAGCAGGAGCTGCGTCTCTGACTCCTTGTTTTTCTCTCTGTGGCCTACTTGGTGTCCTCTCCTTATCCCCATTCAGAACATTCTGGAATGAAGGGCTTACACCTTCAGTGCCCATGGGTTTTGAGGAACATTCTGGCATCGACTCTGCTCTTAGCTCTAAGATGCCTCCCTACCCTAGTGAGAGGCAACAGTAGGAAGGAGGGGTTTAATAAATGCTCTTAAAGTTCACGAGGGCACTATCTTCAGTCCTGAGAACACAGGTGGAGAGAGACTTCCCCCATCACACACTCCCTCCATGTCCCTGTCCTGTACCATCACTCACCCAGGTTGGGGGAGGGGTTGATGGGTCCTGGCACCCAGACCCGGGCTCTGTGCCTCACCCAGGACAGGCTTGGTTCCTGTCCTGGAGCCTGCTGGTGCCATCCTCTCTCAATTTCCTCTCCTGGCCTCAGGACTGGGGCTCTGTGGGGCACAGGCTCTGGGCCAGAGCTAGAGACCTTCTGTCCAGGGCGGGACCTGCGCCTATGACAGGTGTGGCCTTGGCTTCTATGCTTCCTTTTCCTCCTCCTGCCTTTTAAAAATCAAGACACAGAACAGGAAACTGACATGTGTAGGAGGCACAGTCACATCTCGAAGTCACCTATAGCAATCAAGCCACGCTGGTTCCCAGAAATTAGATGATTCGGGAATTCCATGGAATTAAGGGAGGATTCCTCTCTGGGTCTTCCCAGCTCCAGGCTTTCCCTGAATAGCCCCTCCACACTCTCTCCTGCCCTCCAGCACAGGGGAGACTTCTGGCGATGTCAGGGCAGAGTGACCCGGTTCTTTACTAGAGAGGAAGCTTATTAGAATTAAGGCCTAACAGCATTAAAAAAGCAATCTTTGCAAGATTGAGGCCACTGGGGAATTGTAGATTCCCAGCCAAGACCTCATTTAAGGATTGGAATAAGACTCGACACGCATGTGCAGACCTGCACACATGCAGCAGTGCTTGTGAAAAAACAGAGACTTAGTGCGGATGAAAGAGTAAGGGGAGGGAGACCCCAGAGCCCCTGGGGCAGGAGTGCTCTGTCCTGTTCTGTCTGATGCGGGGACTTCCGTCCAGGGAGTGGCTGCCTGCCAAGGACTGGGGACATCTGAGGTGTCTTCTCTAGGACCTTTCTGTACCTGTATCCCCGTCTGGAGCAGCTACCTACCCATCTGTTACCCAGACCCACAAGCACCTACTCCTTGTCTGGGAGCAACAGTTCTATCCTAGGGGTTGCATCTGTCTCCTCTCTGCCATTTCCAGCCCTTTACCCTCTTCCTAGAGTTGCTATTGGGAACTAGGCTGTGGCTGGTGCCTCCCAGGGCAGGGATGGGGTATTGGGGTGCCTGGCTGTCTGTGGCAGGGAGGAGGCTGAGGGGTGAAAGTCTAAGGTGCTGCATCATGGAGTAGAATGTTCTGGAGGTGTAAGACTGCATATATTACCCTGCTCCCAAATGCTGGAGCTGGAGCAATCCTGAAGGAGGGAGGGGACTGGGGACAGGGCATGTGGGATGGCCACTGCCTTTTTCTTTGGGATCTTTGCAGCAGTGTCCTGGTTGTGATCACTTTGGGCTCTACATGCCATGCATGAGGTGTGCAGTATTTGTGGACCTGTAGCTGTTCTTTTGGCCCCAGAGTTGGTCATGGGTATGGTGTGTTGCCTGTCTCCAGGAGTTCTACAATGACAGAGTAGTAGAGTAGTGGGGGTAAACACTCAGTTGCAAGGTGAATGAAGCCCCAGAGGAGGTAGGGCTACACTTTTGTCCTCAGTGGACACATCTTGTTAGGTATTGGGAATGCTGTGCTCTGAGGTCTCTCTTGGATCTTCACTAGTGGGGGTTGGGGGGGCACTTCCAATCTTAGCTCTTCTGCTAGGTTCCTTGCTTCCGGAATGGGGAGCAGGCTCTAGAGGAAGGGACAGAGGACAGTGCCCTGCTCTTCAGGGTCTTGGGCATGTGGCAGACACTTGAAAGAACCATCCTGGGTATCAGAAGTGACTTGTCCCTTAAGATGGAGGGCAATGGGTCAGGCTTCTCATCCTGTCCATGTTGCTGGGAGGTGGGAGGTCAGGTCAATTCTGATGAATCTGCTGCCATCTTTAGCCCACACCCGAAGAGGTTCCTTGAAGGTTGGTTTGAAGTTTGGGATGGGGTGAATCCAGCCCTTGCTGACATTATTCTCTGCTGACATGGGCCTTGTGGCAAAGAGAACACATCCCCCAAGGCTGTGATGATTCCTCTGCCACCCTGTGGAACCACCCCAGAGCACTGGGACAAGATAGGTGGTCAGACCTACACATGCTTCTTTTTCAGCCAGATGCATGCATCAGTGTCCTTGACCTTCAACCTTGTTTCTTGGAGGAGGCATCTCCTTTCTGGCCCCTGCAAGGACTCACTGTGAGGTGGGATTCCCTGCACGTGTCCTGCCACTGAGAGACCCATCAGGCAAGGCAGTTTGCATTTTGGGCCAATAAAAAAAAAACCCGAGAGGATTGGGAAGGAAATAACAGTCCCAAACTTGGCAGCAGACAGATTGCAATTTTTGGAAGCTTCTTTGTGTGAAGAGCGAGTTCCCAGCTCCACAGGAACATTCATTTGCCCCCTAAACATAGAACAATTACATGAAACCCTTCTCAGTTTCGGTGGCTTCCTAGAAGGATCCCTAGAAGACCCCTTCTTGGGGTCTCTTTCTCTACCCCGGCACGCTACCCCCTTGAAAATTCAGTAACCCACATTTCAGAGTTGCTGCTGATCACCACCTGTGTTCTGTCTTGGTAACTCCCCATCTTCTCAGGGTCCTTATGCTGGAGATTAAAAGCATCAGGGCACTGAATGAGTGATGAGGCCTGTGTTGGGGATCAGGAGCCCCCAGGAGGGGCAGATTGGGGTGAACTAAGATTTATGAAATGAAGAAGCACCTCAAGCCTGTGTTTCTCTCTGAGTGTCCACACACTGGGGCCATTGTGGGGAGCAGAATGTAGGAGTCTCCCCCAGCCTGTGTCCCCTTCTTTCTCATTGGAGCTGAGGGCTTCATTCCTAGATGCTGTCCATCTGTATGGACCTTTCACTATGCCATCCTTCTGCCGCCAGATTCCATCTCCAGTGCTGGTGTCCACAGTGGAGCTCACAGCTTCCCTAGGGGTCTGGGCCTGATCCAGTATGACTGGCATCCTTACCAAAAGGGGACGTTGGAACCCAGAGACACACAGAAAGAAAGGAGAGAGGGTGAAGGTGGCTGTGGGACTGGGGTGATATGGACACAGCCCGGGACCAGTCAGGCTTTGCTAGCAGTGCTTGGAGCTGGAGGGAGGTCTGAGCTGGCTTCTGCCTTAGCCTCAGAAGGAGCTGCTCTAGGAAATCACCACCACCACCCAGACAGCACTGAGAGTTTGCACTGCTGTGTGTGGGACATGACCATTCCCCTCAGCCCCCTATAGATCTAAGCACAGGACAGAACTTCCCAGGAGGATGGTGCTTGAGGCGGGGTTCCATGGGGCTCTGCTCGTTTCTTGGGAGACAAACAGCAGTGGTGTGTGTGTGTGTGTGTGTGTTTGTGTGCTGGGCCATCACTAATAGATCAGACAATACCCAGCCGGCAGACTCTTCTCTCACTGTCACTTGTAGCAGTCCACTGTTGTCCATGTGAGTCATGTCTCAAAGATGCCCTAAGGTGCCTGAAACCCCACATAGGACTGATCCTGAATATACTGTTTTATCCTACCTATACTTTCCTATGATAAAGTCTAACTTATCTTTCAGTCACTGTAAGCGACTAAGAATAGCTAATAATAGAATAGAGCTGTTACAGCAGTATCGTGTAATAAAATTGTCACCCTTGCTACTCTCGACATTGGGGTGATGATTAAGCAAAAGAAGAGTGATTTGGAAACAAGCACCACAGTTGATCTGATAGCCAAGATGCTAAGTATCAGGTGGGTGATGTATACCACATGGATACTCTGGGCACAGGGAAGAGTCACATCCCTGAGGGACAGAGTGGGCAGCATGCAGTTTCACCATGGTACTTGGAATGGCAGGCAATGTAATACTTACGAATTGTTTATTTCTAGAATTTTCCATGTAATATTTTTGGGCTGTGATTGGATAACTGAAACTGTGGAAAATGAGACTGAAAAGGGGAGTTTACCTTATTATTTATTTTCCTAGCTTAGGCAAGTGTTTGTCCTGGGCACCGGACATGGCTTCAGGAGGATTTGTGGCCAAGCCTGGCTTCAGGAGGACTGCAGTCTTAGGAACAGGATGAAGCCCAGACTCAACTGGCTTTGAAAGTAGCTGGGGGAAAAGATCCATAGATCCATTGCCAAGTGGGTGAGAAAGTGCCCATGTTAAGGCTCAAGAACTTTTTTCTCAACATTACTGTGAGCTTGAAAACCAGTTGTAGATGGTCTACTCCTAAAAAGCCCTTCTTGCATAAAACTACTGTACATGTTCAAGATCCAACTCACATATTCCCTGCCCCTGTGAAGTGATGGCTGGAATCCTCCAGGGACTCCTTCATCTGTTTTTCCCACAGCCTCCTCCTTTCTTCCCAGTGGTCCTACATTTCCCTACCTGCATGTCCCCTCAACTCCCCATGTGTTCCTGGTGCTAGGCCCCTGTCCTTGGTGTGGGAGAGGATTCTGGGTGGCCTGCTGCCCCAGGTAGGGATCCCTGAAGCCTTGGGATGGGTGGCTTCCATGGGTTTGTTGAGGTTTCTGGCATCCTTCTACTTTAATACACTCCTTACTCCTGTGGGTGGCGGTGCCCCAGCTGTCGCCAGGTGTAGTTCCAAGCTTGGGCTGCAGCGGTGGACTAGTAGCCTCTACTGAAACTTCCTGGGCAGAGCTCCAGCTGTGGGGGAGTGGTTTTAGGATCTGGATGCCAGCACCTTCTGACTGACCTCTCCCTGCCTTCACTCCTTGAAGCCCCACCCTGGAGCAGACACTCTGCTTGCCCTACATGACTCACGAAGGGACGCAAAGACCATGAGGGACCCAGTGTTGGTGGATCCCTTCACCTCATGCTGTCTCTTATTCTTGGGGGTGCAGGGGGTTGTGGAAGCAGGTGCACCATAGAAGGTGGAAGGCAGTGCTCTGGGTTACCCCCCCCCCCCCCCGCTAACATGTTGCTCTTGCCATGGAAGTTTGGGGGCTGGCTGGATGCTGGGTCAATTTCAAATGATCTTCCTCAAATGATCTGCTCTGTGTCTGGAGCAGTGAAGGAACTTTTTCTCTGCCTCCAGCGTGGAATTTTCCCAGTTATTTTAAATAAGCTTCATTTGTCTGTGCATGGAATTCAGATAAGAATTGCCAGCCTCACACAGATGCAGATTCAGAGGCATAAAGGCGACTGCTACCGCATCATCATCTCTCACATAATCAAATATCCTGGCTGCGTCACAGGAGAATGTAGCTTCTGAAAAGCTGCATGAGGACACGTTTTCAACAGACAACACAAGTCTCTCTGGAAAGGCCCAAGGAAGATGCTTCTGAGAACTCTGCAGGAGCACTCTGAACAGCTTCTGTTCTTTCTGATTGAAAATATGTTAAAAGGAAAAATACTAGACCAAAGATCTTACCAAGCAACTCAATTATAAGCCCTACAGAGTGAAGCTAGCTGTAAGCCTCCATGGGGTTCCGTTATGATGAGGGGCAGGATGAAGTTGCAGCGCATGCTCATGCTTTTACCAGGTGGGGGAGTATATGTCTGTTAGCTACTGCTGTGTAATAAACAAGTCCAAGAACTCAGTAGCTTGGAACAACCGTTGTTTATTCTTGCTATGAGGTTGTGGGTCACCCAGGCACTCCTGCTGATCTAGACTGTGCTTGGCCTGTCTCAGCTGGGCTTCTTCTTGTACCTGTTGCCAGATGGTAGTAGGTAGAGGCTGGCTAGACTAGATGACTCTTGCCTTGACATGGCTTTCATCAGACTAACTCAGGCTGGCTCACAGGTTGGTGGCTGTGTCCCTGACAGACAGTGGAATTGAGCCAGGAATGTTGAGGCCCTGGCTTGAACTAGCATGTATCATTTCCAGGGCAGCTTGTGGTCAGGAGGCCAACCCAGATTCCAGTGGTGAGGAAATCAGCCCTACTTCTTGTGGGAGGAGCTGTGAAGCTGCAAGGGTATGTTCCCACTCCTGTTGCACTTAGGGGCAGGCCCATTCTGGGGCGTCACTCTGCCCTGCAGGGTATGGCTTGACCAGAAGGCTAGTCTGCTGGTTCTGGTTGGGCCAGGGGATCAGTGCTATCAAGAAATGTGGAGGCCTTATGCAGGGAGGATTGTGTTTAGATGAGCTTCCTGTGGGTCCCAGTTCTTGCCCCAGCACGCATGTGCCTTTTCTGCTGGCTTCAGGCTCCCCTTGCTCCCTGGCCATGTTCTCCTTGCTGACCCTTGGCCTTTGGGAGCTCTTTGTGCTGGACTTCTCAGCTCTGCCTGGGACTTCAGCCACTGCCTGACGGCTGCTTCACGAGTCCCTGAGTCCTACCCCTCCCTGTGCACCCACGAGCCCAAGGCCAGGGCTGCTCCCTGTCGTCTCCTTCCTTTCTCTCCCTTCTTGTTCAAGCCACTAGTGCATCTGGTCCCTCTCGCCTCCTACCCTGTGCTCTGTTCATTTCCTTGCTTTTCTACAGAGGCCACCTTTCAAGCTCCTGCTAGCACTGGCTGCTGAGTGGGATTGGCTGGGGGTGGGGTGGGGGTGGAACATCTTTCAAAACACAAGTGTGACTACCTTGTTTCATGGCTCACAATGCTTCAGTGCTGTCCGTTGTTCTCTGGATAAAGAGGAAAGTTCTAGAGGCTTCTTTATCTGCCCCAGCAGCTGCCCTTCTTCCTTTCTCTCTTTTTTACTCCCTTACCTCCCTCCTTCCTTTTCTCCTTCCCCCTCCTTTGAGACAAGGTCTCAGCTATGTAGTCCAGCCTGACCTTGAACTCACTATGTAGCACAGGCTGGCCTTGAACTCTGGGGATTCCACAGCATCAGCTTCCAGAGTTCTGGGATTATAGTCATGCACCACCATGCCCAGCTGCCTTTCCTCCTGGCCCTCAGTTCCTCAAAAAGGCTGCACTCTTCAGAATCCCAGGGCCTTCATGAAGGCTGTTTCTTCTGCCTGGACTGCTCCTTGCCCTCTTTCCATTTTCCTTTTCATTAGTCCTGCCCTGGGTTTCAGAGTTCAACTCAGCATGACACCCTTAATGACAACTGTCCTAGCCCTGGGGATCCCGGTTAGCTGTTTCTGTGCTCTGTAAACCTTCCCTTGTAGCTTGACCCCAGCAGCAGGCAGTCACTGTAGTACTTGAATGACACCTGTCTGTCTTCTATAAGGTCAGGAGCATTCGGTCTCAGTCACCTTGGGAGCAAGGACCCACCACATCTCCTGCTGCTTATAGCCCAGCATGTGGCTGATTCAGGGAATACGGAGCCCCTTGGTACTGGGAGGCTCAGGGACCAGGGGCATGCAGTGAGGGTCAGAGCGGCCAGGGCACCCAGTACTGACCTGCGGTACATCCATGGTTTGTTCCTTATGTTTGGCTCTTTGTCCCCACTGGGACTCCAACGGGTGGACCTGGATGGCCCCTGCATGGTGTGACAGCCATGTGATTCAGCTTATCTCTGGAAAGCCTGCCTGAAGGTTGGCACAGTGTGCCACACCTGGGAGCCAGGCAGGACTGAAGAGTGGACAGGCCTCAGGGACGAGCGTCCAGCCTGGTGGGCAGCTGCTGGCTCAGCTCCCCAGGAACTGCATCTGGAGCAGTCGTAGTGAGAAGAGAAAGGGCTGGTGTCCTTGTTCCCAGGCATCAGAGGACAGAGAGAGGCTGGGGAGTGGTGGCCAAGGAGCCCAGAGTGGGAGCAAGGTCAGATGCACACTTCCTAGGTCAGACACACACGCAGGGGCAGATATGCACACTCACACCATGCACACACACGAACGCACAAGTGCAGACATAGTGCTCACACTCAAGTATACTCGGACACATGGAGGGGCAGTAGGGGTGCTGCCTGGCCTCTGGTGGGCACTGTTCATTGAGAACAGCCCTACAGAGCTCCCTGGCTCTGTGGCAGCACCTATGGTGTCCAAGTCAGCTGTTTCTGGGCCCCACTTCACAGACACTTGGAACAGGAGTAGGTGCCATTTACCAGGTCTGGAGCCCCAGGCTGGTTGGTGGGCAGAGAAGAGCCCTTGTTCCCTCCCCTAGCAGAAATGAAGTGCAATCGTCTCCTATACTGTATGTAGTGGTGATGCATCTGCTCTGTGAGGGGTGAATGGACCAGGAAGTAGGTATCTTTCCTGCTTGCCACACACACACATGACAGGACAGGTATGACATGGACAGCCGTGATCATCTCTCTTCCTTAATGTCACCTCTTCTTGCAGTCAGGACCAGCTGCTTCTTCCCAGGGGAGGATACACAGCTCAGGGGGCCCTGGAAGGTGGCAAGTTAACCCTGATTCCCCAGGCAACCTGGAGCCTCTGGGCTTCTTGTGGAAGCCCAGCATGTCCAAGTCCACCACGGTTTGGTTCATATTGGCCTCAGGTGAGTGTTGCTGGGACAGACTCACTTTTGATGAAAGTATTTCCCCATGTGACTTCGTGTGCGTGATGACCACAGTCACTGGTTTGTGGCTAGAAGCTGTGCTCTTTACTTGAGGCAAGTGGTTTAGGATGGTGTGTAGCTCCTGCTCGCTTTTCTCTGCCATGACCTCCAGGAAAGTTACAGCTAGAGGCCCTATCCTCAGCCTGGGGCCTGGTGTGTGGAGCTCCGTAGGGGTGTGAGGGGGATGGAGCATTAGCAAAAAGCTTTTGCACTTGCAAGTGCCTGTGGCAAGGCTGCTTGTTACAGCAGCAGGACTGTCCCTGCCTTGATATAGGCACCTCTGAGCATCACTTGGCCCTTGGCAGCTGTTCACAAGTGCATCTTTGTGGGTGGGCTTGAAGAGCAGCAGTGGGTTTACTTTCCATCCAGTGACATAGACTGGCTGGCTGGGAGTGGTCCCTTCAATATGCAACGTAACCTTGTGACTCAGTGGTGGGACGAGAGTCCTTGAGTGTGGATGGATAGTCAAAGTGGAGGAGCAGGAGGGAAAGGAAGAGGAGGGTGGGGAGACAGGGAAGTGAAAAGGAAGGGAAGGAGGAAGAATAGGGAGGAGAGGAGAAGGAGGAAGACAAGAAAGAAGAGGAGAAGGAAGAGGAGGAGAAAGAGCAGGAAGAGCAGGAGGAGGGAAAGGAGGAAGGAGGTGGCTGCGATTCAGCCAAGTTCAGGGTGGAAGGACGAGAAGTGGGCTGAGCCGAGGGGGCACCAAGAAGCTGAAGCAGAATGGCTGTGTGGCCATGTCTGGAAGGGAGGCTTGGCAGGGTGCAGAGGACTGGATTCCAGGGGCTGACTGTCTTGTGCCTCAGCTCCTCTTAGAAGGGAGCAGCTGACATATTCCAGTGCAGCCCTGAACCTCGGGGATAGCAGGGGCTGAGGAGCTCATTCCTTGCATGTCCTGGTGGCCCAGAGTGCCTCCCTGCATGCTCTCCAGAACTCTTGTATTGGTTTCTCCAAGAAAACCAGCCCCAGCCCTGTGGTCCTCCTCCGTGGTCCTCCTCCAGCTGTTTCCTGTATCACTCTCAAATGTGGATGCTTTCCTCCCTGCCACCTCCCTTTGGGTGTGGGGCCCTCTGCTATGCCCACACACAGTGGACCTGGGGCTAAGTCTTGAGGAAATGATTTGTGAGATAGTCTTCCTGGACCTCCTGGGAAAATGGCCTGCAAATAACAGGGACAAGAGATAAGAGGGGAGGGTTCTTGGTTTTGGGGAGCAAACTGGTAGCTGGTGGGAGGATATGGGGTCACAGGGCAGAGGAGACAGGGTAGCGATTTTGTGGGGATGCTGAGCACTGTGCTCACACACGATGCTGGTGTCTGGTCAGCTGCAGGCTGATCTGAAATGCAGTCCAACTCTCCCCTCTTCATTTCAGAGGGTGTCACTGACCAGGCATCTACAGAGGGTCGAGCCACAGCTGTGTGATCGGCCCAGGTCTGGGCGGGGACAGTGGCAGGGTTTGGGGACCATGTGCCTTGGTTTCAAACCCAAAGCCTCTGCAGATCTTGCTCCAGTCCCCACACCTCTGGCTCTCCAGAAGAAGCTGCATGGAGCTTAAATTTTTTATCTCAGTATTTTATTTATGTTTTGAAGCAGAGCTGGGGAGTTCCTCTCCACAGATGTTTCCGATTCCTACAGCATCCAGACAGACAGAATCTGTGGAGGATGTGGAAAGGGCACAGAGGGGCTCCTGGCTGCTCACATGTCCAGGGCAGGGACAAGCCAGGCAAGTAGCGTGGACAGTGTGCTATCCCTCAGGAACCTCCCCTTGGAAAGCAATACCAAACCCTGCTGTGGTTGAACAGAGGGTGTGCAAGCTGCCTGCCCTGAGGGCCCTCCAGCTACAGAAGCTCCGGGTGGACCTATTCTGTCCTTCTGATTGGCCATGTTAGTTGAAGATTATTATTTGAGGATTTGAGCACCCATAGCCCCACTGAGGTTGTCATTGCAAAATCTCCAATGTACCCAGACTTTGTGGCCACCTCTGGCAGCACTGAACCTCTCCTCGGTAAGGAAGCATGACAAATGGCCTTTCCTGCTGTACCAGTTTGGGCCAAACCCCTCCCCTGGCACTACCCTTGGCCTGGCTCCACACCTGCCCACCGGGAAGCCAGCCGGGGCACAGTCTGAGGAAGTGAAGACACTTCAGGGCCAGGTGGAGAGACAGCAGGGTTCTGGGTGCTTATTTTTGGGAGTTTGTGAGCATTGCTGCCCACACTGGGTCTGCAGGGGCTCCTGAGACACCCTGTGCCAAGGGAACACAGCCTGGCCTTGGGCAGAACGATGACACCCAAGGTGTTTTAGCCAAATGCCACTCTGGCCCAGAGAGCACTGCAGCTCAGTCCTCATGCCGCTGGCCCCCTGCTTCCAGTCCCTGGTCCCCTTTTCCTCTGGTCTTCTGATGAGGAGGGGGGTTGACCACCTGAGAAGAGGCAGAAGCAAGAAGCCACAGGGTCTGTGTGCCACTGTGGGACTTTAGCTGGCAAAAAGTGTGCTGTGACCTCTAGGATTGGGCTTGCTCATGCAGGGGGTGGCATTAGACAAGCAGGCCACTCTGCAGGTGGCCTCTGCACCCCATGTGATAACATTAACAATGGCTTTTGAGGTCACAGTTTCAAGTTCAATGATAAATTTTTACATAGTCAAGGTCTGGGTCCCTGTGATCATGGTTTCCTCTTGGTGCATTTTCCCTGTGTCACTGAGGCTGCTGGTGGATGCCATCTCCCTGCAGAGGGTGCAGGATCCCTGTCTGTGATACCTCGGCCGTCAGTGACCCCACAGCTCCTGGGCTCTCCAACATGTGGCCCACTCACTGCTTTTCTGTTTTTGCCAGAATGGCTGGGAAGTCTAATTTTCATAAAGTTGGACTCTTGGCAATGGGAAGATGGACCTTTGTACTTGCCCTGTTCATCTTTTTCAAAGCCAAGATCATAGGGAGAGGCTGTGATGAGGGCCTGACACGGGACATGTGTCCCTGGAGAGAATGGCACAAGGCGACACTTCAGTGATAGAGAGGTAGGTCCAGGGCAGTGATGGAGAGCTTCTTAGCGCTTGCAATGGTACAGACAGCCCACTGCAGCACACGCGCCCTAGGTCCACCACCATTGCTCTAGGGTATGTCAGGCCACAGCCAGGTAGGAGGGAACGAGAGGTGCCTATGGCCAGAGCTATGGGCATCTGTGTCATCCCAGGGCCTCTGGAGAGACAGAACCAAGAGACCATTCCCACCCCCATTTCCTCCACCATCTGCGTCCTCTCCATCTTTATCTCCATCCTCATCCTCACGCTGTCCCCGTGGCTAGATCTCTGTTTGGCTGTCCACCTGCCCACTGTCCATCTGTCTGTCCTCTAAGAGGTGTATTCGGAGGTGTTTGCTCATGTGGTTATGGGGCATGGCAAGGGTAAGAGTCATGGCTGAGGATGACTGGACTGAAAGGCAGACTAGACCTGGCTCGTGTATCAGGCTTTGGGGGTGGGCTTGCCTGGCACAGCTGGCTCGGGCGTGGCTTGTCTTTCTGGAAGCTGGGAGCGATTGGATCCATCCTTGTGTCAGGACGGAATTACCTTAGGCCTCCAGTTTCAGCCTCCTGTAGAATGGCTTTTGTCCGGGCAAGTGATACTTGCTCTTTTTGTGCCTCTCCCACCACCTTGGTCCCCCAAGTGATAAAAGACCTGCATCTGACTCCCTCAGAGGACCCCACACAGCTTGTGTCAGGCCCCGCCTGGCCCTATGCCCCTGCCCCTCTCGCTCCGTACATCATGGCCCTGGGGCCTTGTCTAGCTGCTCTGTTGCTCCCCCACCCTCCCGGCTCCCACATGCCCCCTCTACCCCAGGCTCCTGTTCCCTATGGCGTGGAGGGTCTAGAATTCAGTAACTAGGAGTCCGGAGCCTGTTTCTGCAGCCAGCCTGCCTGTTGAGCACGGCTTCTCAACTGGGCCACAGGTTAGAATCACCAGAGAGGGCCCAGCTCACCAGTCTTTGAAGACACCTAGGTGAGTCCCTTCTGCACTGTGAGCCAGGAACCACCATGCTCAGTGCTGTCCTTGGACCCATAGCAACTGTGTCACCTGAGGGCTAGTTAGAGATAAAGCCAGGCCTGTGGGTAGGGAATCTGCCATCGAAGGGGGTCCCCATGTAGCTGGGGTACATGACAGTTTGAAAGGAGCCAGTGGATGCCCCCGCCCCCCCCAAGGCTAGAACCTAGTGGATCCCTCGGTGGCGCTGATAGAGTAGCTATGCAACACACTTGTTCTGTGACCATCAAGTAATTTTTATGTAGGTTCTTTTTTGTATTTGATGCTGGGAATCGAACTCATGATCTTGCGCTTGCCAGGAAGGCATTTGTGCTGCTGAGCTATATCCCCAGCCCCCCCATCAAATAATGTTTGAACAGTCCCTCAAATTTCTCTTTCTGAAGCCCTTCCTTGCTGTTCCATCTCTCACACTGTTTACTTTTCCCAGGTGCAGTACAGCCCTGGGGGTGCAAACCCCTTCTTGCAGTTTCCCTCTTCCCTGACTGGTTTTCACTTCTGTGATTTAGCTGGAGAAGGTGATGTCTTTCTCCAGCTGCTTTGCTCTGTTGTGGGTGCACGCCCAGCCCCTTGGCCAGCCCGGGACAGAGACATGGTGGGGAGGGCACATTGCAGGGGAAGATAGGTGGAAATAATCACTCAGACTCAACAGGGAGAGTCTGAACACACTGGGGCTTGAATCATCACTGGAGAATCCCAGATGTGCCTCTCAGTGTTGTCATTCATGACAAGTGGCCACAGCTGTGGCATGGAGAGGCTGTTGAAGGGACAGGTGCCTATTCTTCTCCAGCAGGGGAGGGGATGCCCAGGGTCTGTGTCCTCACCTTGAGCCCCATTGCAACCCAGAGAAGTCCAGAGCTACGGGCACCTGGGTGCTTATCCTGGGATTCTCCCCAAAGTCCTACCCTGGGGTCCCCAGATACCTGTGCTACCTTCCCACAGCTCTCTGCTGCCCGGTGCTGAGGCCTTGCTTTCTTTTCTGTTTGCTGTCATTGCAGCCTGTAGATCACTGCACAATGCTGTGACCAATGCCAGGACAGAGTGGCCTGGCTGGGCTCCTTCAGTTGAGAGGGGACAGAAGGAACAAGGTGACTGAATTGTGAGAGAGGAAGAGGCCAAGTGCGCTGGGGCATAGGGCTTCGGGAGAAAACCCAGGCTCTGCGCGTGACCAGCCTCACCAAGGTGCAGGCAGGAGGGACTCTCTCCAGGGACCCAGGAAACACACAAGCGCGTGCAGGTGGTGCCTCTGTGTTCCTGCTTCTGGTCATTGTTCCCATCATTGTGGGCCCCTAATGAGCAGCTGGGCTTGTTCAAGTATGTGTGGTGTGGATGTGGGGAGAGCCCCTCCTGTGGTTGGTGGCAACATGATAAATCTGGGTGACATTAGGTTGGGTGAATAAAGCGAGGAGCAGAGAGGCAGAGCTGTACAATCTCAAAGATGCAGAGTCTGGATAGGTTGGGTTTAGAGAAGCAGAGAACAGAACGGGGGCTGGGGCCAGTGGACAGGGATGGGGGACGCTGCTCAGTGGGTACAGAGTTGTAGTTAGATGGGAGGATGACTCTTCCATTAATACCTACAGAGAGCACTCCTGGGACTAGTTCCTTGGGCAGGGCCCTGGCTCTCCCCGACCTGGGGAGATGGTTGGATGCCCAAAGGGGCTGGGGTGGGGGGCATGGGAGAGAGATCAGTCTTTCTTCCTACCTGGTCCGAGTGGGGCCTGATGTGGAAGAATGACCCTAAACCCCATCAGGCTTCCAGGCAGAGAGGCCCTGGCCAAGGAGAAGCAGCTTGGTGTTTTCTGGGACCTTGGGGTGGAGGAAGCCACTTCTGAGAGGTCACAGTGCAGGCAGGAAAGTTCTGTGGCCCAGGCACCAGCCAACCAAGGTCAACCGAGGTCTCAACACCCACAGTGTGAGTGAGACCTTGAACTAGCAAACAGCCTCCTGGTATTTCAGTGTCCTCCTGTATAAAATGGGAATAATAATAACAAGCACTTGTCCTTCAGGATTGCTGAGTGTTAAGTGAGCCTGCCCGGCACGTGGTCCCTTCTCATCACGGGGGCGGGCGTGGATGCTCAGGGTGCTGCAGGAGAAAGGGTGCAGGAGGTGAGCAGGCAAAGGCTCAGAGTCCTGGCACACACTTCCCGCTTTCCCTCACCTCTTGATCTTGTTCCTGTTGTGCACACTGTCACCTTTGGGCCAGTCTTGTATCACAGCTTCTCTTGCTCTGGAGCTTGGCAGTTTGCCCCATCACTGGACTGCTGATGTTTGTCCCTGTGACTCTACCAAAGGTCCAGTCACTCGGGCAAGACGCGGGCTTCCATTTGTTCCCTCAGTGCTGAGTTGTGGGGGGAGGAGGCATCGTGTATCTGTAACTTGATAAGTTGGTGGAATTTAGAGGGAGGGGAAGGAGCTGCTGAACTGAGGCTGTTTTCTCTCTGGAGGAGAGATGGGCTGGCCTGGGGGCTCCATGCTCGGAATCCCTAGGTATGTGTGTGTGGGGGGGAAACTGTGCTCTCTGCTTCCCTCCTGAGCCCTGGAAGGGTGAGGCAGGGCCACCCTGAGGGACTCCTGGGTCTGCCTTGCCCAGAAGAGCAGGAGAGAGGCCAGTAGCTGGGTTATGCGTGCCTGTCCCTGACGGTGTCTGCTTTGCCCTGTGAGCGCCCTTGCCTGGTATATGGCACAGGGAGAAAGGGAGATTGCTGCACTGGAGATTTAGAACTTAATTAATACCGTATATCACAGTTTAAGACTCCAGGCTTCATGCAATCTGATACAATTATTCAGATCGGCTTCAGTTTCCATCTGAGTTTCTGAGACAGAGCGAGCATAGAGGAACTGGAAAGGAGGGGAGTGACGCTGCTCCCCGGCTGCATTTGCTGGGGTGTGGTGGCCACGGATGATTTGTCACCCCCAGGGACAGGCAGGTGGGCTAGAGAGGGCCAGCATGTCCACCCCAGCCTGAGGGGGGTAAATGAGGACTTAGCCCAAGTATGAGCTCGCAGCCAGATCCCAAAGTGGCCTTCCGTTCTCAGACAGGTGGCTCTGCCTCTCTCTTCCACGGACCACAGTGCTGACTTCTGCAGAGAACAGGAGCTGCCAGGAGACCCTGGCTTCCCTCAGAGCCTCAGCTGCCTGACGGCACCAGGGAGTTGGGGGAGGTGAATTCCAGGAGAGGGCAGACCCCTTCCCAGTAAGTGAAATGATGGCCAGGATAGGGAAGGGGACGTGGAGCTGGCGTGATGGCAGTTGGTTCATGGTTATCTTCATCATGGCAGTTTGGGCTGTGGTCCCTCCTTCCTGCCACTGTTTAGGAAAACTCCTGTCAGTGTGGTGGTGCACATTACAATCCCAGCACTTTTGCCGGCTGATGCTGGAGGATTGAAAGTTTGAGCAATTGGTGACTTAGCGAGACCCTGACTCAAAAATTTTAAGAAAGGTGTGAGTGTCACTCAGTGCAGAGGCCATGGGTTCAATCCCCAAGACCACAAACAAACAAACTCCTTCCTTTGGACTCCTCCTCATCCTCCAGTTGGTCTCTTACCAGTGACACCCAGCCCTCCCCATCCTACATTGTCACATTCCACCCCTTAAAACCGATACGCAGCTGCTGTAGGCCATGTGCTGTCACCATCCACTGGGCCTGGTACCCGGAGCTCCCAGCTCAGGCCTGTCCTCTCTTCTGACTGCAGGGCCATCCTAGCAAGTGAGGTGAAGATCTCTGGGGGCAGGGTCTGCTGGGCCCACCTTGCAAATGCTGTCAGGTATTCTGAGGCCAGGAGGGCTTAGGGACTAGGGGCAGCTGTCAGTGTTGGTAGGAGCATTAGCTGGAAACAGGTGAGTTCTGTGACCAACAGGGTTTGCTGTTCTCAGATGCTGCTGTGTTAGTCAGTGAGGAATGGGGAACATTGTGTTTGGGGTATTTGTTGGTCTGTTTGTCCATCTGTTCATCCAGATGCCTTCCTAAACTGACTGTGGGCACCAGGAAATGCTGTGCATGGTGCAATGCTGCCGCCCCTCAGGGACAATGAGTGGGGTGGATGGGTTAAGCAGAGGAGTCTGCCATTGCGTCCACAAAGGACCGAGCATAGCACTCAGACTCTCGATTGCCAGTGCTTGTCAAGGCAAGAAGTTGCCTCCCCTGGGAGCTAAGGTGGAAACAGCCCGAGCATCCACCCATGGAAGAGTGAAGAAACAGTGTGACCCCCTCTATGCCAGCCTGTCAGCAAATGAGAGCAGGATGCAGGGGGACAAAGTCTACCACAGGCGGGACCTGGACAATGTCACACCAAGCAGAAGAAGCCAGGCTCTCAAGGCCACGTATCATACCGTGGCCAGTTGGTGTACAATAAGCAGAATAGGTGAGTCTGTGAAGACGCAGGCAGTTGTAGTTGCAGGAGCCAGAGGGGTGGCCCACTCTCTGGAGTGCATGGAGGGTTGGTGCCACACCGCAAGGAGGGATGTCAAGCTCAGCCTGTGCTATAGGGACTGTGGGGCAGCAGGAGCTGCCCTGAGTCTCTCAGTGTCACCTGGCATGTGTGGGGCCCAGTAGTGTCCAAGACCAGGTAAAATCAACCTGTTGTGATGGTGGGAGACAAGTCACCTCCCACTACTCCAGCCAGACCACTGCCCAGGAAAGTACCAAGTATGTAGCAGAGGTCCACGCAGCAGTGAGACTGTCACTGGAGCATGGAAGCCCACACTGTCCTGGGAACATCCCTGAGCTTTCAGAAGCTTTTGCATGACTGATTAGGGCTGCAAACCATCTCTTAATAGAGAGTGCCAAGTAAAGGTCAGGTAAGTTCCTTCCTATGAATTTCAAATTGATTTTCAAGTTTGGAATTTGGCAAGTTGGAAGGAAAGAGTGTTTTCTTTATGGGCTCCACTTGGCCAGCCCTGGCATGGCATGAATTGGGAGACAGATTCTGGTCATGATGACCTTCCACTGATGCTGGGCAAACAGCGTGTCTGAGAGCCACTCAAACAGTCCTGTGTTGTGGGCTTGGAGGGACCTTGGATTATAAAGAAGGAACCAATGTGCAGAGGAGCTGGGTTATTTGCCACGGAAGAAGCAAAGAAAATTGCAGTGACTCTTACGGCAGGGCAGGGGTACAGTCTTCTCCTTGTGATGGCTTTCAAGTGGCATGGTGGCTGCCAAGTATGGAATGCAAGGGCAGAGTTCTGGGGTTTGGCCTTATGGTCTGTGATGAGCCTCAGCCCCTTCCCAGTAGCAGATGCCAGTTCGCGGGTGCTGGGGTGCAGGACTGACCCCGGTCTTCCTGGTTCCTGAGTGCAACTGCAGGATGTGGCGTAGAGGAGGAAGACCCTTGGGCTCTGGCCCTTCCATTTAGAGGGGCTTGGAGATCTGAGCACAGCATGGCAAGTGAAGACAGAGACTAAGACAGATCTGTGGAACATCCTCTTTCAAAACAACAAGGGCTCCTCCACCGCGCAGGATCGAGAACAAGTAGAAGCTGATTAACAAGGAGATGAAGCATGGGTGTAGGTTTGTAGAGACGTGCTGCAGGGTTCTATCATCAGCCTCTTCCTGCTCGATGTGCTTGCTGATGACTCAGACGGGGACACAGGTGGCAGAGTTATTAAATCTGAGGGTGACACGAAGCTGGGAGGAGCAGTGTGTTTCAGATTTTAGATCTAAATATATCTCAGCAGTCAGAAAGATGGGTTGAATCTAGCAAGATATGATTCAGTAGGAACACATTTGAAGTACTTTATTTGGGTGTAAATAGCTAAGTTCTGCAAACATGCAAGGGGTGATACATGTATAAGACTTAACAAGTCGTAATGTGAGCCAACAGTGAGAGAGAGCAGCAGCTAAAATCAAGAGTGGCTTTAGGTTCAGTTAATAGAAGTATTGTTCCTGGAAGAAAGGAGGAGACTCTGCTCTACCCTTTCTCAGCTAGAACTCCACCAGGATCCTGTCTTGAGCCTTTTATGACCCATTTTAAAAAGGACCTTGAAAGGCCCAGAAAGCCTCCAAAATGAGTGAAAAAAATAGATGCGCCAAATTTATTCTTTGCTACTTCAGGGCTTTTAAAAAATGATTATAGTAAATATTTTCCCTTTGTAAAAAGCAGAGAAAGCATGGAAAAGTGCAAAGATGGGTACAAAAAAAATTAACCATGACCTTTATCTTCCCACCCAGAGATAAAATTTTGGTATATTTTCTACTATACTAGTCTTTTAAAAACAATACCTCCTTTAAAATACAATTAGGATAATCCTTATTTACAGTCTGCATCCTATTTTCCCCCATTAGCACAGGCGAGTGCTATTCAGAGTTTGTGAGCGGTCACCAACACCACAACTTCCAGTGACCGCCCAGTAGTCCTTGCAATCAATGTCCTGAAAGTCCAGATTTATTTCCTCCTTATAATACTTTCCACGATATAAATAGTCCTGTGATTAACTTCTGTGGATGTGAGCGGCGGTCTGGGATTGTTCCCTGGGCTCCATTCCTAGAAGGATTCCTGGGTCAGGGAATGCAGATGTCCTTGGGCTTGCTCCCTCCCTCACGAAGGTTGAGGAACACGTGCCCTCCTGCAGCAGCCAGCAGGCCTGACCTCACAGCCATCATCCTCAGGAGCCACCCTCGCCAACAGAGCAGGTAAAAGCACTGCTGAGCTGGTTTCTGCCTGCCTTTCCTTGATGACTGGGAAAGGCTGACTCACCCTGGCTGAGCGCTGTGTTGGTCATTCCAGGTGGACTGACAGCATCCACTACACTGCATGTGGCCTCCCTCCTGGAACTAGGGGACACCCTGGGGTTTGCACACAGTAGGGACTGTGTCCTCTCCACTCTCCGGAGCCATGTGCCCAGGGCAGGCCTGCTCAGGACAGGAGAGAGAGCCCCTAGAGGCCAGGATGGCCCATGGGCTCTGATAGGGTCAGGATGAGAGCCCAGAGCCAGCCCAGGGCTGTGTGGCTGTGACCTCATGGAGGCTCCTGGCTGCCCTGCAGCTTTGGGATGAGTAACGTGGCAGGAGCAGCCCGTGCTCACCTGGTGGCAGGTGTCACGAGAATGACTTAGCGATGCTATCTGGGTGTCTGTCACCTGTGTGAAGGGTGCTCTGTGGACTAAATGAGAGTTCTTCTCCCCAAGTCCACCCTCTGCTTTGCCAAATTGATGTTTCCTGAGTTGTGGCTCTTTATGGAGAGCTTCATGGGGACCTTATGTATCCAAGGAGCAAATAGGGAAGAGACGCACTGTGACCCAAACACTAGGCTTCGGGGTCATACACACAGGGACAGGAGAATGGGTGGTCTGACTTGGGAGGAAGAGCTGTCCTAGAATAAAGGGGCAACATAAGACATGTCTGTTCCTCTTTTATATAGAAAGAAAATTAGTCTCACTAGTCATCAAATGTATGGCCCAAACAAGGCTTTTCCAAATTGTTAATAAAGACTTTTAAAAAATTAAAAAAAAATTTTTTTTTTTTTGGCACTGAGAATGGGACTCAGGGCCTTCACCATGCCTGGCTAACAAAGAGTTTTAAAAATTCGAGCACAAGATGCTGCCAGGTTGCGGTGAAATAGGACCCTCTGTTAGTCACATCCTGACATCCTTATCCTGGAGGGCAGAGATCAACATGCTGGGCTGTGCCGTGGGCAGGGACTCCTGCGTGGCATCCACTTGCTGCTCTTGGGGCCTCCATTTCTGGTGCTCATCTTCCTCCTTCCCAGTGAACATCCTTTGGAAGGTTTTGACTTTTTCAACAATCCACCGACCATGTCACACACACGTTACAGCATCTTTCTGTTTAGTGGTTTCTGCGCGCTACTGATCCAGTCATCTTGTTTTCTGAGACCCACTTCGTTTCAAGTGTTCCTAAAGGGAACTTCAGGACAGGACAGGCCTCCTCGCTCTGCCACCAGCCTCTGCCACTGCACACAGGCCAGAAGGAGCCGTGGGCGGGTGCTGGCTGGCTTGGGGCTGCATCTGCAGGTTCCAATCTGAGCTGTAATTTCCCAGGCAGGTGGGAGGCAGCGTCCAGCAGAGCTGGGTTCTGCAGAGGGGAAAAACAGCACAGAGCAGCTCTGCAGAGGCTCTCCTGCTGGACTCCGGCAGTTGGGGAAGCCTCTCACCTGGGTATGTCCTGCCCACATCCATCCCTGGCTTCATCAGGCTCTCTGCTTTTGATCAGGGGCCAGGGAGAGGAGTGAGGAAGGGGAGGCAGAGAGGCTGGCCTCCGCCCCAAGGCCCACCCTCCTTGGACTCATCCGCTGCCCCCAGACATCGGAGCAGTAGCACCAGCCCCAGGGTGCCTCGTGCAGCAAGTATATTTTCAGAAGCTGCCGGGGACGTCATGTGTATGAAATTAGCATTGCCTTGTTGGCCCCTTTCAGGCTAATTCGGAGTGAAATGTTTCAGCAATGGTGGGCTGATTCTATCAGGAGAACAAGAACTAATTAAATTCCCTCTGACCATCAAGCAGTAAATTATTTATATCCAGACAGATGCAATCTAATCTCTAGCATCCAGCTCAACCCAACATGCATCCTACTTGATTTTTCAAGGGGAGAGGAAGAAAAAGGAGTTAAGCACTCAAGAGAGGAGGACGGGAGGGAGTGCTAGAAAACAGCTGTGGGGCATGCTCCGCACCCTCTTCAGATGGTGAAACCGAGGATGTGGGCCAGGGCGTGGGGCTCCCCACTTTTGGGTCCAAGGAACCTCCATGCTCTTCCTGCAGAAAGGAGAGAAAAAAATAAAGGGAGTCTACAAAGCACTGGATGAGTCTGTTTAACATGATCTCAGCTGTTTAGGGGAGAATTAATCCCATTAATGAACTTACTAATGCATGTCACAGAGACTTACTAGTCTGGCCCTCAGTGGCCCTTGGTGGCTCTTATTGGCTGCTGAGTGGCTCCCAGCTCGCATTTTGGGATGAAGCGATTAACCTGTCCCCTCGCCATGAGCCACACTGCCCTCTGCCCATCTTTTTGGGGGCTCATAGAAACCATGCATGGACCCCCAACCCCAACACCAGAGGTTTTATCTTTGGGGACATTCCTGCCTGTTCCCTCTATGCCTTCCCTGGAGATGGGATGGCTGTATCCCAGGGCTGGTCTGCTGGGTGGGGCCTGAGCTGGCCAGGTGTGGGGACATCTCCTGCATGACCCTGTGGGATGTGTGTCCTGTGGGATCTGTGCACTGTGGGGTGCACCTTGCTGTCACAGATGACCCAGCTTTCCATTCTCTGGTGACACTGTTGGGGTGAACAGGTGCTGAGCCAGTGCTCTCCTGGGCTGGGCTCCCAGGCCTGTGTCTTGTTCTCATCTAAATGTACTGCGGCAGTCTCTGCTGCCTCTCGCTCTTTGGAGGCCTCTGACACAGACAGGGGTAAGCCCTGGGAGGCACAAGGACAGGCTGACCATTTGGTTTCTCTTCCCAGGGATGACAAGTCCTCCTCCCAGCAGCCCCTGGCTTGGCTCTGCTGTACACAGCAGCCACCATGAGGACAGCTCAGAGTGTGGTCCACAGAGATGATGATGTAAATGGCAAAAGGCCTTTGCAAAATGGTTACCTTAGGGAGTCCTAAACTTATGTCCCGCATCTCCAAAGCAACTGGGGACACTTCTTTTGGGGATCCTGTCATGGTGTACTTATTTGAATTGTTGAGAAATCCTCCTTTGAGGGTGGAGTTGATTTTGGGGAACAGCCTAGCACCACCTGCCTTGTGTGCTAGGGATCCTGGCTTAGAGTTGGCTGGGGGCCTCTGGCAGGTCGTTTAATTCTAGTCAGTCATGCTTCCCACCTTGTAGGGCAGCTGAGACAATGACTCTGTGACACCCCAGACAGCATCCTGTACCTGCTCCAACTTGAGCTGGATCCCTGTAAGGAGAGGGCAGGACCTCTGAATGACGGTGCCTATCATACCAGAATGTTCTAGCCCCCACAGGCCATGCTATAGTGGGACCAGGTGGCCATTTCAGATTTGGATAACTTGTGCTAAAGGATGAACATCCCTGGAGTGCCCATTTCTTGACAATACTAGATACAATAGGGCCAGGGGACAGTGTCTATGTTTTGGTCATCTGCTGTCCCTTATTAACAAAATAGTGTAACCACCACTTCTTGAGTACCCTTCTGCTCAGTCCTGGGTCTACAGTTGGAAAAAAGTAATGTGGCAACCTGCTCAAGCACTCCATGAGCAGAGGTATCACTGTGAATGGGACAGTGTTATGTTTGTGTCTACATGTCCCCCCAAAGCCACATGCAATTATAAGGCTTTTTCAAAGATGGCTGGATCTAGAGTGTGTGATGCTGGTATTGAGGGCATGTGATTAGTAGATCAGTCCAACTGAATGCTTTGGCATAGCTCTGGCTGGGATTGAGGGTGCGAGTACTACACCTGCCCTAGGGCAGGTAGCCTGCATACAACATAGGGGACAGAAAGAGTCTTGTCTTCCCTCCCTTTTTGCTTTTGCTGCCTCATGGACACCATGAATTGTTTCCTGTCATGCCACCCTACCTTGGAGCCAACCAATGATGGACTGAAACCTCTACAAACTGTGAGCTACATAAACTTTTCCTCCTTTAATTTTGGATGTTAGGTATTTTGTCCCAGCAGTAAGAAAAGTAACTAAGATGGACAAATTTTGTTTAGTCCTTGCTGGAGTGGACCTGATCTTCCTTAGTCTCTGAGAGAAGGTCTCTCTGGCATCTCCCTGTGTGTTGTTCTACCTCAGAGACCCTCTAGTGACTCTTTTAACCCTGGTCATTTCTTTATTGGGTCTCTTTGGGGCTGGAGCTGGGGTGGGAGGCCAGTCGGGGAGACTATCAGTTAGGACCTGATGTTCTGGAGATGGCTGAAGATTCAGCAGGAAGAGCAAAATCCATTCATTCATTTGTTCTTCCATGTGTCCATCCATCCATCCATCCATCCATCCATCCATCCATCCATCCATCCATCCATTGTCCATTCATATCTATCGATTCATCATCTACCCACCTACCTTCCCACCCATCCATTTAGCCATCCATCCATCCATCCATCTTCTACACACTCAGCATTCACCATCCACCTATCCACATATCCTACATATAATTACTGAGCACATAGTAAGTACAGAGCATTATTTTAGGCATCAGAGAAACAACAATGGAAAAGGCCTCCTCTTTTGTATAAGAACAATAATTTCCTAGAAGGCAGAAGTCACCTGAATGTTGCTGCCCACTCAGAGGTTTAGTGCTTAGGATCCCCAAGCCCAAGAGCAGCCTCACCTGTTCCCTGGGGTGTCCAGGTGAAAGGTCACCAAGGTCCAGCTGCTTCCCATCTATGTCAGCGAGAGCTTGCTGTGGGGGATGCACCAGGAATGCCCACCTCTTGAAGTTTATAGCCTGTGTGGAACCATCTCAGCCTCCTGGCCTCAGTGGACCCTTCCTGCGCTCATGCCTATCCTATGTGGCTAGCATCAGGCCCGCTCGTCCCCACATGCTGCCTTCTCCCAGTGGATCACACGGTGCTGGTGGTGAGGGTACAGCTAATAGGCTATCTGTCCTTTCCCCTGAAATGAGGCCAGCTACTCCTGGTCAAGTTCATCTCCCAGTGTTGCAGGCTGGTGATTTTGGTTTCCTTTGGTGCAGTGAACACACCTTGCAGGAAACTCCTTCTAGTGTTCCCAGGGTCTGGGATAGGTGTATCACTTCCAACAGGGGTACTCAGGGGCTTGTGTGGGGCTGGCATGGTGGCTTAGGAAGACTGGTCCTGTTTCCCCCATACCTCAGCCCCCAGTCCCAGCCCCTGGCTGCCCCTGTTGGGCCCTCCCTCCAGGTTTTCCTGACATCCCTTGCTCTGTGTTATCACAGGTCACCAACCGTCAGGTGTCAGTTTGCATGTAACTCAGGTTCTCCTGTGCTGTTCACCCCTCTCCAAAGCCTCCAGTTGGTCACATGTCTGTGCTCCCAAGGCTACTTCCTATGGACATGGCCTCCCATGGGGACATCTGTGGCAGGCCACAGGTGCACCCACCCCATCTGAGGCCATGTCCTTCATGGCCCCATTCAGATAACACACATAACTCTCCCTAGTGGCTCTGGTGACATCAAAAGGTAGCCCACTCAGTGCTCCAGGAGAGCTGAATCTCTCTCCTTCCTGCTTGCTGTTTTTTTCTTCAGCTCAGAAAACAGCTGCCTCTGGTTGGCTTTTTAAAAATTCTCTTAGATACAAGCATTTGTAATTTTTCTTCAAGCTGAATCTCAAAGCACTTATTTTCCCTATGGGTCATTTCTAACCCTCCATCATCCCAGCAAACCATGCAACTCTGCCCTTCTGTCCCTGGCAGGGCCTGTTTACCACCCTGGTATTCGTCACCTTCTGGATCATTGGCTTGGACTTAAATAAGACCAGGGCTTAGCGAGGGGCTGGGCCACTTCCTGCCTCGTTGCTACCCTTTGTTTTGGTTTCAGGCCCTGCTTTGGCCCACAACTCTGTTTACAGCAGAGCCAATATAATCCAGTTGCACAAAGAAAATCTCTGCAACTTTCTCTTTTATTAACATTTTTTGGAATTTTTATTAGTCCGTGTTTGCAGTATATAATGATTATATTTGTCATGGGGAGTTGGTACATGTACATAATACCTCTCAATGCATTTGCTAACTTGAGGGTAGTGCGTGTAAATCGGGCTCATGGTCAGCAGTTGTCATTTGTTCTTGCTGCCTTCCTGCTGGGTTCCAGTGGCCCCTTAGATGCTGGCTCCATGGGAATGTCCCACTGTCCCCGTGGGCTGTGGGGTGGAGGCGTGCCATAGTTGCACTTGTGTGTGCTCGGTGTTTGGACGGCGGCTTGGTCCTGGTCTCCCTCCTCGCTGGGGAAGGGACAGAGGGGACAGAGGTTGACAGTCCAGTCCAGGCTGAGGCCATACTGCTTGGGATCAGATCACCTTACTGCTCTTACTCGCCCTGAAGAGGTGGCCTTGTGCCCCGTCCTCCACAGGTCCCCAGTGGCTGACTCTATGCCTGCAGAAGGGCAGGTGTCTCTGAGGCCGGTGCTCTCCCCAGGCATTTACTTATGTGCTGTCTTCTTTTCACATATTTTCATGTGTTTGTCAGTAAATATTTTCCCAGGCTTTTTTTCCTAGCTCATATTTTTTCATTACTTACAAAGATGTTAAATTAGTATGAGTCTTTTAAGTAGCCATTAACTTCATATCATCCCTAATTAGTGTATTTGGTTTCCTCCTCCACTCCCTTGTGACTGTTCATAGTTCCTGCTCCTGTCACTCATTTTTGCTAAAATCAACTTACGTGGTTCCTCAGTTCCAGCCTCTGCCTCCTGTCACCTCGGTGTCCAGCACAGATTGTCCCTTCCTGGCCTACTGAACAGGGCCTGGGGGTATGTTGGTGGCTCCTCCCCTTGTCCCCTGCCTGGTAGGGCTGCTCCTGTGCTTAGCATTTGGTGTCTGTCCTGTGTGTGTCTTTCCCACAGGAGGGTCCTGCACAGAGAGACCGCTCAGATGATATCTCCAGCTCACTAGGGGCATAGAACCAGCTTGCAGAGCGAAGCCCAATCTAATCCCTGCGCACAGGGGTGAGACCTGCAGCCGAACATGCTCCCCACTCGGGTCTTGGCCTTCCCACCTGTGACGCGTGGTACTGTATGTGTGGTCTCAAGCATCCTGCTTTCTCTGAGGCCCTGTGATTTCTTTCAGCTCCATGGATATTTATCTTCTTAGTGGGGCTTACTCTTGTTGTTAAGATGTTGGACTTGGTGATGTTCTGGTAGACGGAATTCTGGGATAATGTATTTGTTGTGATTGTCATTGCTACCTTCAACACCACTGCTGCTGCTACTGCCTTCTACCACACCACCACCATCACCTCTGCCACCATCACTACCACCACCATCGCCATCATCATCACTGCCACCGTGGCCATCGTCGCCGCCACCACCATCACCACTTTCAGCACCCGCACCACGGCCATCACCACCAGCAGCAGCTCCCAATTGCTTGCCGTGGGCCATGCATTTGTGCTGGTTGTTTCATATGTATTATGCTGTGTCATGCCACCATAGTCCTTTGGGGGAATGGATACTGTTCTCCCCACTTCAGAGACAACACAACCATGGCACAGGAAAACTAAGTCATCTGCCTTGACCCCATGGCTTGTTGATCCAGATTCAAACTCAAGCTGGACAGAAAAGCCTGTGCTGTCACTGTGGGCCATGGCCTCTCTCTGCTCCTCACAGGCTGGTCTCCTTGCTTTTGTGACCCCACCAATTAGATGCTCCATGTCTCCGAGCATGCTTCTGAGTTCTGTCACTTGCCCTCCTGTGACTGGAGAAGTCCTTCGCTTCTTTGAGCCTCACTTTTCTACATAATGAAAGAGGGGGAACAAAATCCACCTGCTGGGCTGTCTGACGATTAAAAAATTATACTCAGCAAGTACCTAGCACCATGCCTAGTAGAGAGTAAGTACACATTTTGTTTATAATTATGGTGATTGTATATCACAAGACAATTATACCCCCTCCACAGTGCTCCACAGACACTTACTGAAAACCTTCTGTGCTTTTGCTTCTGTGTTAAGCATTAGATGTCTTGAGCTGAGTGAGATGCACTGTGGGTTCTGTGACTAGTCACATGGGGAGAAAAACCATCCACAGATGCAGCCACAGGCTGGGCTCCAGGGGCATGAAGCCCATGTGTGAAGGGCCAGCTGGATCAGGCAGGCTGGTGTGGGTGCAGGAGGTCCTAGCCTTAAATATGCAGCCAGCAAAAAAGAACAAAAACAAACAAATGAAAGTCAGGGATCAAAAAGTTAGAAAAAGGACAGAAAAACAATCACACAGAAGGAAGCCCTCAAAGAAGTTAGTAGAAACATGAGCTACAAAATAGAAAGATGGAAGCAGTACACAGTAAGTTGCTGTTTGAAAAAAACCAATAGATGATCTTCTAGCTAATCTAATCATGGCTAGAAAGAGAGAAAGCACAAAAAGCATAAAATGAGAAATAACAAGAAAGAAATATAATTTGCCAGAACTGACCAATTTTCATAAAAGAAGGGAGTTTTTAAGTTATTCCAACTCAGGGAATGTGGCCCGGATGGCTCTGCAGAGGAATCCAAGCACTTTGAAAGAGAGGGCCTTTATACTGATTGCACTGCTCCACAGCAAAGAGAGAGAAAAACAGCTTTGTAATTTTCATAAAGTGGAAATAAGAGTCTTTTAAAATTTGACAATGATTATACAGAAATGAAATGACAGACTAGTCTCACGAATATTGATACAAAAATTTAAATAAGATATTGTAAAATAGTATCCTAGCATTATTCTAAAACACTAGTACCCAATGTCCATGTGGATTTATTCCAGGAAAGCAAGGATGGTTCATATTATAAGGCTGCTTTATAAACCATCATATTAGTATACGTAAGGAGAATTGCCATGTGATCATCTCTTTGACACTGAAAAGGTATTTGACAAAATTCAACATCCATTATTAATAAACATTCGGTAAAAAGGACTTGACAAGTACATTTTTTTCGTGCAATACTGGAGTGCATGGATTGAATGAAGGTTTTCATACTGAGCTATAGCCCCAACCCTTTTATGAAATTTTTTATTTTGAGCCCAGACTGAGTTTGAACTTGCAGCCCTCCCATCTCAGCCTCCTAGAGGACAGGGATTATAAGCATGTGCCACCACAACTGAGTTGACAAATACTTTCTTGACATGACCACTTGTAATCATGTCCCAAATCCATTCTTTTTCGTAATGTGGGAACACCAAAGTTAGGAATGCAGCAAGGAGACCTCCTAGTCTGTCAGTACTGCTATTGCACACCATCTCAGAAGCATCATCCAGTGCAGACAAGAGAAAGAAGTGAGTAGAGTAAATATTGGAAAGAAAAAGTAAAAGGATAATCTTTTGTAGGTGATAATGTGTACTTGGAACATTCAAGACAGTCCATGAAAAACTAGTACAACCAACAAGATAATCCAGTTAGCTAGCAATCATTTACCAGTCTATTTCTATTCTTATAACAGTATATAAAGAAAAGGCTCTTGTTTAAAATAACAACAAAAATTATGTAAAATACCTAAGAAACAAAACACATGTACAGACAATCTTTAACAGTCCTAGGATCATTACTCTAACTGCATCAACTCCTGATGGGGTAAAGATTTAGTCTTCAGTGTTGTCCCTGGGGTGTGAGGCCTATAGAAAGTGTGATCTGTTAATTTATTTACACTTTCAAAAGCTGAAGATTTGACTCTCTTAATATGCCAAGTTCTCTGTATTTCATCTTGGCCTACCTGGATCTTTCCATCCTGCCTACCCACAAAACTTTGTTTTCCTAGAATGGGAACCTATCAAATGTATTACTCAAAAACCCCTTCCCAGACCAGCATTGTCTGCATTATGCAAGGGCTTGTTAGAAATACAGATGTTTGTGTCCTACCATACCTGCTGAGTGTCAGGATCTGCATTTTAAATACAATTTTTGGATGCTTTGCATGCACATAAAGGTTGAGAAACATTTCCCTCTTGCCCTTGGCTTTGTATGTTCCTTGCGTGCTAAGCAGAAATCAGGGCTGGGGAACAGAGGAGTTGCCCTGCTCACATTGGTATCAGCTTTCTTTGACATCGTCTTTCTCAGCTGCCTTTGCATGGCCCAGGTTCCAAGTGGCCCCCCATGGAGATGAAAATGTTTTCAACTTTGCTGTTCAAAGTGGTAGCCATTCATGCTGTAGGTAGTGACTAATTGCAATTAAGAGTGGACTAAGGTGTGGTTCAGTGATGGAGCACTTACCTGGCACACATGAGGCCCTGACTTTATTTCTCGGCAGGGCAAGAAAATTAAAACAACAGAAACGCAATTAGATAGTTGTTTAGTTGCATAATCACATTGCAATGCTCAACAAATGCATGTGGCTGGTGGCTACCATATTGGGTGGCATGGGTACAGAACATTCTTGTTCTCATTAGAAAGTTCTTTGGGTAGCTTTGATCTTGAATATCCAGGTACTAGATTTTTGAAGACTTTTGAATTGCACAGTCAAATTCTCTATACTCTAGGTTCTGATCACCATTTATTTCCTTTTATTTGAACAGAATGTATTTACCTGTCCGTCCATCTTTGCCCTCAGTCACCCATCATTCATTTCCCCATCCATCCAGCCACCCATCCACTTAGTCTGCTGTTCCACAGATGATTCTGGCATGTAGTAGGTACTTCTGTAAATACTATGGACTAAATCATCCAATGAAGAGTCTACCTCTCCTCATCTGAGGTGGGTACAGGGCACATGTGTGCCATAATTCCCTGCCAAAACCCTTTATACCCTGATGCCTGGCCCCTATTTTCCTATTTTAGTTTAGCTTTCTTTGCTGTGTAATCTCTTCCATTTTCTCCCTCTGGCCTGAGCTCATTAATAAGCTGGCTCCTGGGTGAGTAGTCTGACTCCAAAAGGACAAGACCTTGTTCATTCCTCAAGCTTTGAAGTGTTGCTCTTGGGATGGGAGTGCCTGTGACCTCCTTGGTCCCCCACTTCCAGTGCCTTTCACCCCCTAGTCCTGACTGACATGTACTGTGTGTGAGTGGCTTTGTCCAGGTCCTAGATGTCACTGGGCCCATGTAGGGGAGGCCTGTCCTGGCTGGTTTTCCCAGTGTTGGCATAGACAAGTCCTGAATGGGACATAGCCCCAGTGGGAATACACAGCGCTCTTGAGGGTGCCCAGCAGGGATGATCTGTGCGCCCGTGTTCTGCGCTGGAAGGTACTTTTCCACCTTTTCTTGTGGTCATCCCAGAATACTAGGTTCTCCAGGTGAGTTGCCTTCTCCAGTGTCACTAAGGCTGCACAGGCCTCACTTTTCACTGTGTTTCTGCTTTTCTTGTTTTCAAGGTGGCTCTGAGCAGTTCCCGGCCGGTGCCTGTGCCTGTTGGGCCATTGCTGTTACATGTGGTTGTGTGGTGAAAGTGACAAACATTGTGTCTCCTCTGCTGTCAATGCTTAGGGGCCAGGTATGAGATGGTGTAGGGTGCCTCTGCTGCTCTTGCCTTCTTTATCTCTCTGGGGCTTTTACCCAACTTCCACAGGAAAGCCTTAAGGGCTTCTGCAGAGACCCCTTATGTTGGGGGACACCTCTGGTTGAAGGCTACAATCACAGCCCTGCCTCCATATAGAGACAGCTCTAATTAGGGTCCTTACTCATGTTTCTCGTTCTCTCACTCTGGTGTCAGACGGGCCCACTCCAGTCTTCAAAAACATGAGCTTGATGACCTCAAAGCTGTGCTTGGTTCCATCCTGCTTTCCAACTCCAGCAGAAAGGAGGGACCATCTGACTATACCTGGGGTGTGTGTGGCTTCATCTGAGCTATACCCCACTGGCCTGTACCTGCATGCTGAGCCCAGTCAGCCTTCCAGTCGTTCCAGGACCTCCCTCTGGCAGTCCTGGGCCTGGCAGGACCCAGAAATACTGGTAGAAACCCTGAGGCTTTTGTCTGTCTCCTGCTTCAGGCCTCTCTCTCACCTTTGTGGAAGGGCCTGCAGAAGCAGCCTGGCTGTGACTGCTGTTTGCTCTGCTCTGGGGACAAGAGCCCTTGGGCAGTGCATCTCCAAATCCTCAGCCTCACTTTGTCCACCTGCAGAGTGGTGATAACGATTAAGCGCCCTCCCAGCCTGGAGGGGAGGAGGGAATGAGATCATACAAACCAAAGCCTTGGAGGTCCATATGTATCCATTGTCACAATTAGGATGCTCCCCAGTGGGCTAATGACAGCTCTTGGTAGCTCATGGGGTTTTGATGAGTATATAATGAGATGCCCCAAGGAAGTACTGGTATCTCTATTCTGGAAGCTTCTATTGAGCACCCACTGCATGCTACCACAGAGGCAGACACTGGGGCTAGATCAGTAAATGAAAAGGTTGCCTGAAGGCATATGATGCCATGTGAAGATGTCAGCAGCTGTCCCCAAGCTGAGTGGGCATCATGGGGAGGGACAGAGGGGGGCACAGCCTGAGGAAGCTGGCATCCCCTGATGTACAGAAGAATAAATAAGGCTTGGTTACTCTCCTGCAGTAGTGGACATGCTTCTGAGAGGTGCTTCTTTGCCCCTCCTGAGACAGGCTGTTGGTCTGGGCACTGTCTCAGGTGCGCCTGAGGCTCGTGCAGGAGGATAGGCTTGTGGGGATGAGGCTGCAGGGCCTGCTGGAGAACAGAAGGGAGCTGTGGTCCTGCTCCCCTAGGCAGGATGCCAACTTAGACGTCCTGGCGACCCCTGGGATAATAAGAGGGGCTCTCTCTCAGTGGTAGCACGAGTCTCCCCGGTGCATGGCCTCCGGGTCAAGTTCCTGGCAGGATGGTGGCCTCAAAAATAAAATTTGCCGGGACCTGGGCTGGGCCTCTTGGGCAGTGCACTCCTGGGACTGGGTGGTGGGGCCGCTTGAGCCACACACCATTAGCCTTCCCATCAAGGAGCCACAGCCTGCTCTGTACAGTGCCCTGCTTCCAGGGAGAGGCCACCAGCCCCAAGCACAGGCTCTGCCTGGAAACTTGAGTTTTCCATGGATTTGAGGAAAGTGGAGGACACAGGTAGGAAAATGTTTTGCATTGTGGCAGAGAGTGTGCGAGGAGGGTAGCTGGCCCTCTCTGAGGATGATGGGAAGCTGCCAGTGGATGGCAGGGCCTGCACTGAAGGAGTCCTTTACTGGAGCTGGAGGGGTGGAGGCACCAGTGCTTTGAATCCATACGTGAGTGTGTGTAGCCATGCTCTGGGTCTGGGCAATTTCTAGAGAGAGGGTTGTGCTGGAGCCCTTGCCTGCTGTCCCTCTGTCCTCTTTCCCCTGCAAGCCTCTGCCCACTCTCCTTGGAGTTCTTTTGTTGGCCACTTACGTGCAGGAGTGTAGGTGTCCTCTCCTCCCCATCGAGGAGTGTCTCTGGAGTGAGACGCGTGTGACTCCTGTCTGTGCTGGGGGTGCCTGGCTGCTCTGGCAATGGCCCCAGCCCTAGTCCAGAGAGTGGGGACTAGAGGGGTTCTGAGAGGAGTTGGTCCTCAGGGGGAAGTGAAGGTGCCTCAGCGCTTCTTGTCTCCAAAGACCCTCATGCCTGGGCTACGGGCAGATCTGGTGCTTCTATTCTCTGCTCAGTTTTTGTGGCTGCAGTGGGTCATTGTTCACCTGTTTATCTTCCTGAAGGCTTTGTGTTCATCCCTGGATGGGAGGGTCCACGCTCATCTTCATCCAGCCCTGAACTGTCTAGCTAGCTGAGTGTGGGTCTTAAGAGCAAGAAGGGGTAGGGGCTGGATCTCCAGCAGTGGGAGGGAACCTAGCAATGTCCCCTTTTTTGTGTACCTGGGCATACCCAGATTGGTGGCCATGGAGGAGGCTGTGCCATCGTTCACCTCTATTCAGACAAGTCTTGCTCTTTGGGGTTTCCACAACATGGACTCAGTGCACACATGGGGTCATACTTCAGGAGCTGGGAGAACTTGGTGAGGACACTGCATCTGATGGAGCCTCAAGATGCCTGCCAGCAGGAATAGGAGTGGCCACGCACGCAGCTGGAAAGGGAACCCGGGAAACCCAGCCAGTGCCCCGTAGATGTGAGTTGCCTCTCTGGGGCAGAGAACTGGGTCTTTCCATGCTGGTAGGGAAGCTACCTGGGGATTGGCTCCCTTCTGACATCCCAGATGAGTCAGCCTGGTTCTCACTGAACAGTGGTGACAGGAGGGGATATATGTGGTTCCTGTCCCCAAGACCCTGATGGTAGCTGTAACTTCTCTGTATTCACTGACCGCCATTCAATGGCATTTGCTTCAGTGCATCCTTATGCACCCTCTGCAAAATTCACCCACACATTGGGCATGACGGCTTTTGCATGTAGGACACATGCATGTGTGTACACAATCTGCCCAGTGATCCACAGGGTAAAGGTACTGTATCTTCCCGCCCATGGAGGCAAAACTCCCACCCAGCTCTGGGGCTTGTGTTTGCCCAGAGATATTCAGCTGTTTACCTGCGCGCCCCGCTGAGCCCTCAAAGTCAGAGAGCAAGGCAAGGGACTGGCCCAGAGTGTGGCATGTACCCTGGGCCACCAAGTAGGATGGTGCTGGGGCTGCTGTGGGACCACATAGGGTGGGGCCAGAGCTCCGGTCAGCTGGGGACACACGGGAATGGAACTGCCAGCTTTGCTGGGGGTTCAACTGGGTAATAAGAGGTGGATTAGACGTCTCCCAGGGAAGGAGTTAGAGATTTTCCTCTCATTTGGGGGAAGTGTTGGGAGGCAGGCTGGTGGGAGGAAGGGAGGAGTCAAGCGTCGGTCACTGGGCTGGGATATTCAGACCTGTACCCCATTCCTGGCCTGCAGAGCAAGAAGCAGCTGCAGGAGGGTCTTGGGCCTTGACTCCTGACTGTGTGTTCTTTCCCTCCTGCTGTCTTACTGGGGGCTTTACAGTGGGGCTGGTCCTGGCTCCTCCATCCAAAAGCCCACTGTGGATACCGCCTTCTTTCCGGTTTGATTGTGCTTTAAAGGCGGAGGGAAAGGGCAGGAGCAAGGCCCTGACGTCATCTCCTGGAGCTGAATTCCAGTACCTTGTTCCTGTGAGGCTCTGAGGCTGGCACGAGGCTCTGAGTGGACTTCTTTCTTTCTTTTTAAAAACAAGAAATATCAAAGCTGCTGTCAGCACCGGAGATGAAAAGGCAGGGCAGTGTTCGTCCGCTGCCTCCCTGTGTTTCTGCCCCCTAAGATCCGTTATTGTTTTTTCTAGAACAAGAAGGAAAGAGTTTTATTTGTAGGCACTTTTCCCCCCTTAATGAGGTGGTGGGTGGTAGTGTAGCCTGTTTTTATTTTATGTTTTTTTTATCCCTTGCTGCTTTGGGGGAGGGTGTCAGTGTTTGGATTTGGGGTGCGGGTGTCTGGGGGAAGGCGCTGTCTTGGAGAGGAACAGTATGAGCAGATGTTACACCCCCATGTCTGGAAGGTGGGGGGGTGAGGACAGGCCTGGTTATGTAAGAGCATCCAGGAGGAGGAAGAAGAGGAGGAGGAGGATGGGGAGGAGGGGAGAGAGGGGGCAACGGGGAGGGAGACGAGAGGCAGCTGGGGGATTCAGATGGAGTCCAGCAGTGCAGCCTAGCGCTCCTCTCTCAGCCTTTGAGGAAGGCTGCCACGTACCATTTGAAGGGGCCTGATGGCTGTGGTGTGCAGATGTCAGGATGTCGGGCTCCGCCGGACTGGTGAGGGTGTGGTACCCACAGGAGGGAGTCCACAGGACTGGCCAGCCTGTGGAGTCTTCGTGGAGAACTCATTGTTTCTCTGTCCTTCCTCCTATCTCTCTTCTTTGCACCCTGCTTGTCTGTCGATCATTCCTCCAAATCAATTCCCTAGCCACAAGGGAGACAGGCCTCTTCATTCTCCGTGTTTCCTTGATTCCTCCTTCCGCCCACCTGGGTGGTCACATGGCCGCAGAGCTGGCACGCTGTGAGGGGGCCGTGGTGCCAGCTGTCCTGGTCTCACAGAGCACGAAGAGGCCGAGTCTGGTACTTTTCCGTTGTTCAGATCTGTAATTCCATCCACAAGGCCAATCATGGAGCAGAGCAGAGCAATGCTGAAGTGTTGCCAGGTGGTTGTGAGGAAAGCGTAGGGACGCTGGGAGCCTCCTTGCCACTCAAGGCACTGTCTGGGCTTTGCTGTGGCATCCGAGCCCCTCTATCCCATAGGGACTGCAGTGTGCTTCATGCTCTCGACATGCCAGCTGCTTGTCAGCTGCCCTGACTGCCACTTTTGCAGGCTGCCTGGGGCACCCCGTTTTTACTGGCTAACCCCACATCCTTTCTTGGCCTATTGTGCACACACTGGCCGTGCCTTCCAGGCCGACCAGTAGCTCTGGAGGTGCACTGGGCAGTAGCCAAGAATCACACTGAGTGTCAAATCCAGCGCCATCTGCACTAATGAGCTCCCGAGCTTTGTACTTAAGACGGTGCTGCTGGTGCGTGCTCAGAATGCTGCATCCTCACAGCTCCTCCTCATCGATTGGGATTTATTTATCAGCTTGTTTGTTTATTTCTTCCCCTCAGAGGCCCTGGTAAAGGAGAGAATGTGAAGTTGGCAAGCAGGTCTTGATTTCCTCTATGTTGAGAGCCAGTGGACTCATTGTGTGAGCTGTGGAACCCACTGGGCACCTACACTGCCCCACAACATTTTCCTTATGGGGGGTATCCTGCCTTCAGTGGCACCATCTTGGATATGCTCAGCACAGGCTTGCTGTGCATTACAAGGTACAGCCCTATCTGAGCCTCCGTCTGTCAGGGAGTGTCAGTGATAACGAAAGCAGCCCACAGCAACTGTGATGTTCTTGGTTTCTGACACAGGAAGGTGCCCAGTAAGGGCTCAGAGGAGCTCATTTTTATGATACTCACACAGTGGTTCTGGAAAATCACTGATCACAGAAGTGGAAAAGACTCATGTTACTGGCCAGTATGGCTGTCTTAACCATTCAGCTGCTGTGTGCTAGGTGACACATGACCAGATGGTTGTCTTCTAGGCTTGTGGTTGTGTTTGTTGACATACAAAGGAGTCTGTGCCTGCCTTGACCAGGGTGGTGGCACCAGATGTGTGGGAAGGCTGGGCAGCTGAAGTGTGGCAGGTCCTAGGGACAACGGCTAAGCTCATATAATATTGAGTCATAATTTCTTATATAGATTATCTATTGTCCTGGTATTAGTTTGAATATATTGGGTTAAATAAAACATTATTAAAATTAATTTTAACTTTTTTTCTTTTACTTTTGGAAACATAACTATTAGAAAATTTAAAATTATCCATGTACCTTGGATGGCATTTCTGTTGGGCAGACTGTTCTAGGCCTGGCTCCCCCAACAACAGCAGGGCGCCCTCCTAGTCTCAAGTCTTAATTTCCTTACTGAGAAATGAGGGGGTTCCCTGAGGAATCCCCAGAACTAACATTCCAGGACCTGATGACCTGTTCCTGGCTGTTGTTTCTAGTACCAGGGAGCCTGTGCTGAGTCTGCAAAGGGCTTTCAGGGGCAACCTCTGGGAGAGGTCCCCCAAAAGCTGCTTTTCCCTGAGTCTGTCCCAGTTTGACACCATGGAGTTTTGGGGAAATACCCTCCAGCTTTGTAAGTATCCATTAAAAAATAAAAATGAAGCTATTATTTTGTCAACCTTCACAGCACCCAAGCTTATAAAACACAGAGGTCTGAGCCCTGCATAATAAACAGTACATTAAAAAAAAAAGTTCACGTTCACAGAGAGGCTGATGGTAGCAGAGCACATGTTTTTATTTCTGTAAACCTGAAGCCAGTGTGGAGGCCCCAGAAGATGCCATGTGCTGGGGCCACCTGGTGACGACAGAAAGGGCCACTGCTGCTCCGGAAGCTGCCACTAAACATCAGGGAAGCCAAAGACGAAAACTAAACAGAGAACCAAGAGGAAAGGGGAGGGAGAGAAGGGCCGGGTCACCCAATGTCCACTGTGGCAGTGAGGGCATCTTTGTCTCTGTGAGGAGGAGCAGATGGAGGGAACAGCTCACCTGGGCCCTGGCTGGTGTTAGGCTGATTTGCGGGCAGAGAGCTCCAGTGGCGTTACACGGACACGCGGGCTGATGTGTCCAGGAGAACTTGTGAGCTCTCTGCCACTGCTCTTGGCTTTTGTCCCCTGGAGTGCTGAAGACTGAGCACTCCCTCTTGGGGACAGGGCGACCTCCTAGTGGCTGGCTGGCTCCAATTGCCACAGGCATTTTGCACCCTGTGTTGGGCGGTGTGTTGTAAGCCTCTCTTATTTTTATTTTTCCATTTTTGACATTGTCCTTCAGTTCCTCTTCCACGCTCCCCGTTAAGCTGTAAAATCACTCCATTTATTTAGTGTGAGTGTTTCTGAGAGCTCATTTTTATCTTGGTGAAAACCAGGCTTGCTCATGGGCACATAATGAAATTGCATAAATATACCCTTAGCTTGGAATCTAATTTATTTTTCCTGTTCATTATGGGGTAGAAGGCCATTATGAAATGTATAACTTTTTTTTTCCAGTGTTGGAATTGAAAGGCTGTGGCTTGGGTTCTTTTTATTCTGCTGATTTCGTCCTGATTCAATTTAGAGCTGGTTAGGGCTCAAACACTGGAGCGTAATTGACAAAGATCAGTGTGGGTTGTAATGCTAATGTCTTGTCTGTGGCTTCCACAACTCGACAAGCCTGTGGGTTAAGCAGCAATTCCAAGGGACAGTGACTGGACACAAGATTCCCTGCTGGCTGTGGAGAGATGGACTGGGAGAGCTTCCCTATGGCCAGCGGTCACTTGCATGGTTGTGATTCTGTGACCCATGCTACTTAGGCGGGCTGGGGACACATCTGATCCCAAACTCTCAGGAATGCCTAGAAATGCCCTCAAGAACATGTCACCCCACTTTTAGGCAGGGGAGCACTAAGACTTATGGAGGCTGAGTGACTGCAGCCTGGTCAAGGTTGCCAGGCTAAGCCAGAAGCTCCTACTTTCCCCATAGCGATGCCAAATGAATGCTGTGGCAGTGAGAGCTCAGAATAAGTGGGGTATGGTGGGAGGCTGAGGCAGGAAGAGCTGAAGTCGGAGGCCCGTCTGGAAATTTAGGGGCTTAGTGAGACTTTGTCTGAAAATTTAAAATAAAGGGGGAGTGGGAATGTATCTCAGCAGAAAGGCCCTGGGTTTAGTCCCCCACATGTGAAAGGGACGGCCCAATGTAACCAGCTGTGGAATGGCCCAGCTCAGGCCATGTGGGAGGGTCATTGCATCATGTGGGATTCTTCGCAGCCAGGGAAGGTGGTAAGATGCTGCTTCTTGCTAAGAAGTTGGTAGACCCTGCCCAGGGCACTGACAGGAATCCAACATGTCTTCACAGGACAGTGCCATCCTCCCTCCACATGTGTTGAGGCCTCCTCCAATTCATCCTTCTGCATGCTAGGCAATGACAGGCCCAGACTGTCAGGAAGCCCTGCTTCTCCTGCTCTAGGGACCTGGCAGCACAGTTTTGTGGGACATCCTGACTCGCATATTGGGGCCTCAGCTATGTGGGTATCAGCATTTCTGAAATACTCTGTCCAGCTTGGACAGAGCCCTCCTGCAGGCTGGTGTGTGAGCCTAAGTGTGACCCCAGAGGAAAGGAAGAACCTTGTGCAGACACCTGGTGCTTGTGGGGCACAAGGAGAAACCTGTGTGAGCCAGCATAACATTCTGGTGCACATGGGTCCCTATCTCCCCTGTGACTACATTACCAGGTGCAACACAGGACACCCTGTTGCATCTAAATTTCAGGCTAGTAATGAGTTTTTGAGGCAAGGCAGAAGATTTCATGGATATATCCTAAGGAACAGGAGGGAACAGCCCAAGACTCAGAGCTGACTGGGCATTTAGTGTCTGTATTTGGCTAAACCTGGTGATTCTCCACTTTAATAGCAACGGGACAGAAAGACTTTGTTTCACAATCCCTTACATAGTCATTAAGAAAATTCAGTCACATGAATTATATAAGTAATCACTTACTCATTATGTTTGTTCTTGTAACAGAATCATCTGATATGAAATGAAGAACCTCTCTTGCTCTCCCCAAATCCAGCTCTGCAATGCTAGACCTCTGGCCTGCTAACAATGTACTCATCCTCTTCTATAACTAATGCATGTATACCGTCATGTGCTCCATATTGGCCTAGCACTTTTGGCTTTCTTCAGAACATCCCCAAATTAGAATTTGTGGGGCAAATCATATATGTATCTTAAATTTTAATTTAAAACCACATCAGGATTATTTTACAAAGAGTCAACTATGTACAGATCTTACCACCCTACCTGGGGGTCCTTTATCCTACACTCATCCAACATCAGGTATTATTGCTTATATTTTTTAAGTGAAGCATATAAACCACCTCATTATTTCAACTGGCTTTCTCTCTTTCCTGTATTTCTTGGTCATTTGCATTTTTGCTTTTGTGACCTGCTTATTTACCAATTTTTTCCCACAGAATCTTCTTTTTGTTAACCTCAGAGTACCCTTTATATATGGTATGCACTTAAGGTTTGATGGTTTCATTGCTTCTGGACTAGTGTGGCTGGACCATCACCTGAGCTTCTCATAGGGGCCTCATAGCAATCATAGACATCCTGAGTCCACACAATACCTTTTGCCTCCTGAGCTATCCTGAAATCCTTGGGTTAGAAAGGAATTGCATGTGGCTTGAGAACTCAGATTAGTGTGTCACCACCCTGCGGTACCCTGGTGGGGCCTTGAAACCTGCCCATCATATTCATCCCTCTTCCATGGTGCCTTGGCAGGGGTGGCACAGGGGCTGCCCTGTCCAGACTGTGGTCACCTGCCTCCCTAGATTCAGACTGCAGTTCTGCAGGGTGGCCCAGGGCCTGTTCAGTAAAGGAATGGGTAGGATGGGTAGGAAGCAAGGTTCCACCCATCCCCTGCAGCCAGACATGTAGGCACACATTCATGCAGCCAGGCTTTGTGATGCTCTTATGACACCCCAGGCTCACACAGCCAGGGTAGGGGCAGTGTCTCTCCTGTCTGTTTCCAGCACTGGTGGCTTCTGTGTGTGCAGCCTGGATGAACAGCAGGTATATGATGAGCTCTGGGCAGGAGCTGTGTCTTTGTGTCTATGTCTGTGTCTGACTGTGTCAGTGTGTGTCTGTGTCTCTGCTCTACCCCATCAGAATGCAGATCCCTGAACTTGGAGACCGTCCCATCCCCACTCTATGCCCACAGTACGTGATGCATGTTTGGGGAGAAGCAACTTCTCAGGGAATGGGGGGCACACCCAGATTTCACCCTATCTCATCCTAGCTGGTCCTCTTGGGGCACTTGGTCAGTTCTGTGACTTGCTTTAGGAAGGAGAGGGACCATCTGGGGGTGACCTCCTCCACAACTACAGGGGAGGGGCTGAAGGCCCTGGGGAGGTTCTCCGTGGAGTTGGGGCTCCAGGGGACACTGGGGGTGGGGTGGGCCCGTTGTGATGCTCTGAAGGGGAGGTAGGTTTGTTCTTTCCCAAAATAGGGCAGAAATAGGTAAAGGACCAGTGGTAGAGGCTCTAGGGAGACAGGATTTGGTTCCTGCTGAGGGACTCCAGCATCCAGTGTGGTTTGGGAGGAGTGAGGACCCTGTCCTCCCCATCCCCTTGTGTCCCACATGTCTAGATCCTAAACTCCCCAGGGAAGGACCTTATTTGGAGATGGTCTATGGGTATAATCAAGTTAAGATGAGGTCATCCTGAATCACAGGGTCCCTAAATCCAAAGACGTGTGCCCTCATACAAAGAGACACCAGGGCAGTTGTCTAGAAGGCTGAGGCAGGAGAATCATAAGTTACAGCCTAGCCTAGGCAATTTAGTGAGATCCTGTCTCAGAATAAAAATAAAATGAGCTATGGATATAGCTCTGTGTGAAGGCTCTGGGCTCAATCCCCCAATACTGAAAAAAATAAAAGAAGAGATACCAGACACACAAGGGAGAAGCCACGTGATGACAGAGGCAGAGGTGGTAGTGACACAGCCATGGGCTGAAGGACACTTGATTATGAGCTGAGGCTGTAAGGGGCAAGAAGGATTGGAGGGGGCTTGGCTCTCCTGCCCCTTGATTTCAGACTTTGTTTTCTGGAACTGTGAGATTTGTGAGTTTGGGTTCCTTCACATCACTGAGTTTATGGTTTGATGCTGTGGCAACCACTGGACACAAATACACCCACCTCTAATTGATGTCCCACCTCTTGGGTCCCTTGGTAAGCTGAGTGGACTGCAGACATCCCTGGTGACTCCTCCTAGATTCTTTAGTGCCTGTGGCTGAGGTGGCCGAGCTTCCTGGGAAGTAGCCTGAGGGTCAGGGAGAGATGGACTTGTCTGCTTGTCTGTCAAAGCAACGGAGCATCTTTCTTCTTTTTTTTTTTTTTTTTTTTGTGGGTACTGGGAATTGAACTCAGGACCTTGCACTTGCCAGGCAGGTGCTTGTACCACTGAGCTATCTCCTCTGCTCTGATGGAGCATCTTTGATGAGGTAGCTGTGGCTGCACATGGGTATCTTGAGCTATAATTAGGCAAGGCTGTAGGTACCTGGGCCATTCAGAGTTTACACTGTGTCTTCTTGGAGTGCACAGAACCCGACATGTTCAGAGCAAGGCTAGGGCCTAACTGGCGAGGATTAGAAAGCTGGGGGTATCTGGGGCCACGCTGCCTGGCCTGGAATGGAAATTTCCCCTCTTGGCTCCCTGCAGGGCTCACTTGATTCTAAGCAGAATGACATATGTAGAGGATAGGGAAGGAGGCTGGGTGACCCAGGAGGGGAGAACAGCTCTATGGCCTGAGGGGGGATCAGCCCTTCTCCATTAGCCAGCTTCCCGCGGGGGAGCAGGTCCAGGGAGGACAGGTAGCGGGGATCATGCTCCTGCCAGACTCTCCCCCTTCTGTTCCTCAGAGCAGCCACAGCCAGCATGGTCCTGGCACATGCCACTGTCCTGGGCCCAGTGTGAGTTCCTTCCTGTGTGAGACAGTTGTGCCCCACACAAGAGGCCACTGTGCCTGCTAGGGTGGGCCATCTTTCTAAAGGGGCTGGCCGTGGCCTGGCAGGGGTGTGCTCTCTGACAGTTGAGGGGAGAGGAGGAAGGGGGAAGATTCTGGGAATTCCTGACTTCTGAGGAGGCTCAGGGCACTGCTGCAGATCTGTGCAGCCATCTTACTCTCAGCCTGAGGCCAAAGTGAATGCCAGGGTGGCACAGCCTGCAGGGACAGCACCTGTGTCCTAGTGGCACAGAGAGGTGCTGAATCAACCAGCTGGTCTGCACCGCCGTGGTTATGTGACATGTCCCTTGTGGAAACCTGGGCCTGGGCTGGAGGTCAGTCACTGGGCCCCATGATGGCCACACAGATGTCCCCTACAGCTGAGTCTCCAGAGTTCTTCCGGCACCCTGAGGGCCTAAATCCTGTTCTCTCTGGGTCCAGCCTTGGGGGCACTTGTCATACTGACTTCTGTCTCAATTTCATCCATGGCAGGTTGTCATTTTCCTAAGGGACCTTCCCTAAAGTGCAGAGAAAGTAAAGTCAAATAAACCAGAAAGAGATAGATGTTCAACAGCAGTGACGTTTTACAGGCACAGATTTCTTCTCCCAGGGACACTGCCACAAGGACCTGGTGGGTCTAGGGGCTGGCACTGCCTGTGGCCATTCGTCTTCAGCTCCTGGTTTCCAGCCAGGCTCTAGGGACTAGCAGTGCATAGCAGCCCCTGGCCGACTGAGGTGGCTCTTGGGATTGTCCCTCCAGAGCCCATGGAGTGCCTCCAGCAGAGCCCACTCGAGCTCCCATTTCCCATTTGAGGGGTGTGTCTCGTTCTTGGCAGAGCAGATGTGCCCTGTGGGACCCTCCCTGGGTTTACCCCCCAGGTCTGTGCTGCTCATGGTCTCCCTGGGGAATAGCTGATGCCTAGACCCCTGCGGCCTTAGCATTTTGAAGGTATCTTGGCCATGTCTACCTTAGTAAGTGGAGGTTGGCCTTTCGGGACTGAGAACTATTTCCACTGGAGGTCCTGCCAGGCAAAGAGAGCTAGCTCTCTGTAGAGTGACATGTCCTCAAGCCAGATAACATTTTTGGTCTTTCAAGATTGTAGAATTTGGACTAAAGAGAGGAAGGAAATTTGTTTCTAAAGGGCATTTTCATATTTAATGCTTAATTGCAATTTTCTGTGTTGTAAAAGTGTCCTCAACTGTCCTCGGCTGTCCTTTCAGTATCCTTTGGCTAATTCTGCCATTAAAAAATGACACTGTAGAAGAATACTTAATGATTTGCTATGATATATAGTTAAATGAAAAAAGTTACAAAGTGGAATGTACAGTATGATCCCATTTGGTACCAAAAATATGTATTCTATGCATAGGGAAAGTCTGGGAGTGTATATATGCTCAAAATGTTAACACGAGTTATTTTGGGTTACTGGGATTATGGGTTATTTTTATTTTCTTCTTTTTGCATATGTGTAGTTTCTAAATTTTCTGCAGTGAATATGTATAACTATTATAATAAGGAAAAAATTAAAATCCTGGGTCTTGCCAAATGCTGCTTGGACTCCCTGGGACCAGAGATGGCCTAGGCCACTCTCTTATAAAGCTGCCTTTGCCCCTGGGGTGCTCTGGGGCCACAAGTTTCCTTCCCTGTCCCTGAGTATCCATCACTGTGTGCTCAGGGTGCCCTGTACTTGGCAGGGCAGACACTAGTTTGTGTTAGTGTTGAAGTTGGGGGAACGATGTTAGAAAATCTCTGCCAAGCCAGGGACAAAGGGTTAGCTGGAAATCCAGAGAGCCCTGATAGGTTCTGATCATGTTGGGAGCAGACAGATGTATTTCCCTCCACCTTGGAAGAAGATACCTCTACTCTGCGATACTGACAAGGCCAGTGGGCATGCTGGGCTTGGCCAGGTGTGCTAGGCATGGCCAGGTGTGGTGGGTATGGCCAGGGCATGGTCTTGGGAGGCTCCTCCAGGAAGAAGGTGTCTGCTACCAGGTTGTCTGGCCCTAGGATTGTCCTAAAAGGGGAACGAAGGGTGGAGGCTGCACAGTAGAACAGGAATAGCATTGCTACTTTCAAATCCCAGCTGTCCACCAACCAGTGCTTAGCAACCTCTCTGAGCCCCAGCTTTCTTCCTTAGAAAGTGGGGGTGGTGGCTACTTCTCAGTGCCCTTGTGAAAATTAGCTAGAATGATGAGAAGCAAGGACATTGACTGTGGCTTGAAACCGGGCAGGTGCTAGTGCGCAACTGTCCTCCCTCTAGGGGCTAAGTGGTCTCACTGAGGACCCGTCCCCACTGGTGGAGTCCACGTATCCTCTGACTTTCAGTGCAGTCTCCTGGGCTCTTCCTGAGGAGGTATTCTCAACACAGACCCAGATCCATCCCATGTGGCTGCGCTGTTCTGGGAGCTTTTGCTCTCTGGGGAGGTCAGTTGAGTGGTACCAGGGTAATTCCGGTGCTGCCCACCTCAGAGAAATTAAGGTCCAAAAGAACCTTGCCCCCAAACACACAGCCCAGGGCCATTTGCATTCAGGTCTTCCCCGCTTGCTTTGTACAGACCTGGGCCCTCACAGCAGAAGCTGGGCAGTTGTCATCCAATCCATGTCTCCTTGGTGGAGCAGCCTTGGGGTACAGGTGGACCACTGAGAACAGGATGTGATTTGCAGAGACTGGCTGGACCCAGATTTCTGGGAATCCATCTGGCCTGGATTAGAGGGATGGCTGTTCCCTTTTCTAGATGCCTAGGAAGCTTATGTTCTGGGGAGACTGAGGGTATTTGCTGCCAAAGGGATTTATTTTTAGCCAAATGTGAGTAAGGGAGGGGGTCCCTTTGGGCAGCATCCTGAGCTGGTATTGGGACTGGCCCTGAGAGTCCCCATTGCCTTCTTCCTACTGGGAAAGGTAAGTGCATGTGAGGGCTGTGATGTGACAGTGTGGTAGGACTGGATTCCTCTGTCCCCGTGCAGAGATGAATACCAAGAGCAGCCAGCCAGCACACAGTCTAAATTTACAGGGGGGCTGTCCTTTGCTGGCTGCTCATAGGCACGGCTGCTTGTGATGCCGAGAACAACGCTGAAGCTAGCCAGGCTGGCAGCTGCTGCCAATTCCCAGCCCCACCTGCACTTGTGCCTCCAGTCCTGGCGCCTATGCCTGCCACAGCCAGCAAAGGCCAGCAGGGACAGTGGGCACCTGGGCTGTGGATCTTCCTATGTTCCTCTGATTGCAGTCTGCGTGGAACCTGGGGGTTTGGAAACACAGGCGCTTCTCTGCCTTAGCTCCTGGGGCAGGTCTGCTGGTTTTCCTCCTAAGGAGCAGTGGAGGCTTAACTGCAGTGGGTATGAACGCAGGTCAACGGCCAGGAGCCTCAGGCCAGGAGGATCCATACAACAAGACAACCACTGTCCCACCACACTGCATAACATCCAGTTTGCAGATGGCCCTGTCACAGTGCTGCGGGCCTCGGAGGGTTGGTCCCCAGGAGGCCCCATCCTCTGGGCCTTGCATATAACCCTCCAGAATGTGCCACCTTCTTGTCATCTTTGGGTTGTGTCATGGTTCCCCAGACCTACTGTGGGGATCTGAGGACCAGGACTCAATGGCTGGGCTGCCCCCTGTGCAGAATGTCCCGGATGGACAGCAGAACTCACAATGAGCCAGGGACCTCAGTCAGGCCAGGAGGAGCAGGGCTGGGCCCAGGCTGGAGAAGGCATGTCCTGGCCCATATGTATCTCTCCTCCCCAGTGAGCCTGGGCACAGCCATTGTGCAGGGTGAGGGAATGCTCAGTGTTCTTATTCACATGTTACCGAGGGCAGGGAGAAAGTGAGCACCATCTGAGTTAGTCACCTCTTCCCCAAACACACAGAGCAGTAGCTGGCCTCTCCCCTGCAGGCAGGAAGGGCCATGGCCTTCCAGACCACAAACCGAGGAAAAGCAGCCAGAGGCAGGGATGTGTAGCTCTTGCAGACTTGAGGGACATGGGCCCAGGGATGACTGTACACGGGCTCAGTGCATGGGGCCCCGGGCCCAGGCCCTGGAAGCCTTGGTGCCTGGCCTCCCTGGCTTATTGTTATCTAGTAACCCAAATGTAGCCTAAGGTTTCTCCTTTGTCTTAAAAATGTTCTGCCTGGTTAGATTTTATCTTTTCTCTGAAATTTTCTGGGTTTTGGATCCTGAATCACATGTGGAAGGTTCTACCACTTCAAAGCACTTCAAAACACAACTTTAAATCAGAGTATCAGTGTGGGGAACTCGGCTGGCTTGGGCTCCCCAAAGTACTTCCTATTTCTCCTCCTCTCAAATCACTTTCTCCAGGATCAGTAGAAAGAAAGTTGGCCTTTGCCTGACTCCTGCTCCACATGGGGGCTCGGTGCCATCTCGTCCCTTCTGTGTGGGCTTTGCAGGGGTTTGGACCAGCGCCTTGGCAGTGGACAGGTCCTGAGTAGGGCATTGCTGACTTTTTCTGTAAAGGGTTCAGTAACAAATATTGGCCTCTATTGCAGCTCCGCAGCTCTGCTATTGTGGCACACAGGCATCCGACAGTGGCACAGGACTAGCATGACTGTGATCCTATGGCATGCTCTTACAGACATGGGTAGTGAGTGGGTTCTACCTCAGCCTCCAGGGTGCATGGAAAAGATTGTGCCATTGTTGTGCACCTTTAGGGCCTCTTTCCTCTGATCTTTTCCTTCTCCAATGCATGACTTGCCCTTAACTCTCTTCCTGGGTACAGCCTTGACACCAGCACTGCCCTTTTGGACTCTAGGCTTCTGCCCTCTTATAGAAGGCCACTCCTTCAAAGACTGCCACCCTTTCCTCTGGTCTTCAGTCAGGAGTCCCCTGACCTCACACAAATCCATGCTTCCCCGTCATAGGCTGGCCACTTGTCACAAGGACTGGCCACCTCCAACACTGGGAACCAGGTACACTTTAGCTATATTTCATCTCTTATGCCTTACTTCTAGACCTAATGCCCTATGGGCCACACAGCTGGCTCTAGGACATTTGAAAACTTCAGATTTGAAGTAGTGTCTCTCGGCCCACAGTGCTTCTCCACTTCCTCCCAGGGACAGCACAGCTACTCTGTGCTCTCAGGTTATACATTCACCTGGGCAGCAGGAGGGCCTGTGGGAAGTGGAGGGGACAACACCTTTGCTGTGCTTGCAGTGGATTTCAACACAAAAAGAAGATGAGCCCCACCTGCCTAGTGCACACTCTCAGGAAGTTGTACAAACAGTGCATGGAACCCAGTGCGTGGAAGCCTGGGTGCCCTTCAAGGGCAGAGTGAGTGTCTGACATGAGAAGTATTCTAGGATGTTACAGAGTCCTGGGAGGAACCATAGGGCCCACATGAAGGGCTTCATCCTGCCCATCTCTGCCTGCTCAGCCACTATCTGGGAACCATTACTTAACACTCCTGCCTTGCTCTACCTTCAACTCCAGTGACATCATAGGGCCTGTGGTGGAAGGGGCTGGGGGACAGTCGTGCCCCTTGCAGATTGGGGCAGAGTCTAGGGACAGGGCATCGCCGGGCCTTGCACTTGCTCTTAGAGCCTGGGGGTGACTCTTCCTCCCCCTTCCTAGCTTCTGGTGGTTCCCAGCATCCTCAGCATTTTGTGGTCATGGAGACGTCACTCTGGCCTCATCTCCTTGGTCACACAACCTCTGTCCTGCATGAGTCTCCATGTGTACTCTCCTTGTAAGGGCACAGGTATAGAGGGTTAAGGCCCCCCACTGCCATCTTTTAATTACATTTCCAAATAAGGTCATAGTCAGAGACGCCAGGGGATAGGACTTCAATGCATCCTTTTAGGGGACCAAGTTCAACCCACAGCAAGCATTGTCCAAGCAGCAAGAGGGCAGGATTAAAAAAGGAGAGGGCCAGACCTCGTGCCTGTGCCTGTGCGTTGGGACCAGCGCCCTCCCTCTGCTGGGAAGCCCCTCCCACTCAGCCCTTTTAACGAGGTGCTGCCTGGCTCAGACTCACCGAGAGGCGGTCACAGCACACTCTTCTATTATTGTGGCTGCCAGCGCTCCAGGACCAACTGGGTTTACAAAAATAAAGTCGTATCATCTGCTGCATGTACCACATCCCCTAAAACAGGTTATTAAGGGGAAGTGGGGAATATCGGAAGCAGATGGAGGAGTCCTTGATTTGCATAAGGTGCCATTTCCATGGCTCAGCAGCCTCCATGGAGAGAATGATGTATAGAAATACCATACGTAAGCCTGTGGTTGGGAAACAGAGGCACACCGATCAGCCACTAAAATAGACACGAGAGAGACCAGGCGGGGGTTAGGGGGAGCTGGCTGGGAACAGGTACAAAGCTCAGCCAGCGCAGCTGCGGAGCTAAGCTGCCTGGGTTCGTTTTTTAGTGTTAGGATTTCAGTGCGAGGCATCTTATATGTGTGAGGGCAAGGTGGGTGTTTCTGAAAGACCTGGCTTTCTTCTTTCTCCTAGAAGGGCAATTGGAAAAAGAAGGAAAAGGAAAAGAGGAGCGTAGTCACTGGCAAGCTTCCTTGAAGATGCTGGCAGGAGAGAGCTGGTGTGAGCTCTCTACCACACCAGGTGCAGACGGGACCCTGGGGAGGAGCTAGGTGACTCCTTCATGTGGGCAGCAGGCTGAGGGAGGGGGTGAGGGCATGTGTCCAGCCAGCGGGGGATGGGGTCCTTTTGCATCCTGCCACCTCACACTGGCTGCAATGCTAGCAGCACAGCAGAAAGGGGCTGATCTGGTGTCATAGTGTGGTTTTGTGGCAGACATCACATACTTGGTTCATCCTGCAAGGGGAAGTCAGCAGGTGAATGTTGGTCTGTATGAGCTGCCCTGCAGAAAGTGAGATACTTGTGGTGTATCTGTTCCATGACCCTGCGGGTGGCATGCACCAGCGCTGCCAAGCAGAGTTCTGTGACTATCCTGCATCTGGATTCTGGGACTAGGTTTAGCTGAGATGGCAGTGCCCCTACCTCTCCTTGGTTTGCCGATTATCAGCTCAGCAGAGTGTGGGTTTCCCATTTTCCAACTACTCTGGGCATTTGGGCCATTGTCCTGCCATCACCCCTTGTCACTTCCTCCCTATTTCTTAGTATCATGGGGAAGGTGATAGGATGGATGGCTGACAGCCCTGGGTTCTCCTGTCCTTTGGAAAGGAAGCTGCCTGGCTTAATGCCACAGGCCAGTTTTACGGAGGAGGCTGGAGTCTTCACAAGCTGCGTGGGTGCAGTGAGTGGTGCCTAGGCAGCGCTCTAGTGTGGCTCTGTCCGCCAGAGTCCTCCCCCGTTCCTGGTGCCTGGTTGTTGCTAGGAAGAGGCTGTGCAACTGGGCCTCACTCTCCAGGCCCATCACCCCACATGAGGCCACGTGATAGTTGGGCCTCCCTGAGGGACTAAGAATGGACCTGGATCCTCCTCCACTGTCAACTGTGGCAGAGTTAGCTGAGCACTTGATGTGTGAACTTCTTTTCCTGGCCCCATCCTCTGGCCTATGGCTGGAGGTTGTGAGGGCCTTTGGAAGACTTGAAAGCAGCCGGCAGGGGTGGGGGGGACCCGAGTCCTCTCTGGAGGTCATCTTTGAGGCTGAGAGGGGTGTGCGAAGTGCCAAAGGCTTGTCTCAGTAGTCGACTTACCCTGTGGATCTTTGTCCTGTCGGCTTGTTCCTTCCCTTGGGCTTTCCTTAACCAGACTGCAGGTCAGAGAGGTCCATTCTGGGCGGGGGGACATCCCCAGCATTTTGCTAGTTATCTCAAGAGATTGGGTCAAATTTCCAAGTAGAAACGCATTTTCATCCCCTTTGAATTTAAATTTGCACATGAATTTTATCAGTGACTAAAACAAGAAGGGAGATTTCCCACAACAAAAACCTAAGCTTTGGAAAATAGACAGAGACTTTTGGCATGTGAATACTCCCCAAGGAACCCAGCAACGACGACGTTCATTTGGGCCTGAGTGCCACTGAGTGCAGAATGACTTCAGTTTAACAAATGTGACCACAGGAAGCTTCAGGTACAACGCAGAGCCCAGCTGATGTCACAGGGACACAGCTCCTCCCCAGAGGCTGGGAACAGGGACAGCGGTGTTCCTCTCATTTTGGAAAACTCACTTGGGACTTAGGGAGGCTGAGTCATAGCAGCAGGAGAGGTCTGCCTGCTGGCTAACTTTGTTTTAGCAGACTGGCAACTCTTGCCCCCATGTAGCTATGACACTTAGACCTACAGTAATGCTGTCCCCAGTGATCTCACCTCCAGGGGAAGATGGACTATGTCTGCAGACATTTGGTTGTCACAGCTGGTGCTGGGGTGCGCCATCATTGCGCAGAGCCCCCTACCCACGTGCTCCAGCCCCACATGTCATCAGCTGATTTATAGGCTGCTCCAAAGTCTGGGAGTCTGGTGCACAGGGTTCTTGCCACAGTCTGATGGTGACTGGAACTCAAGAATCCCTGGTATCTGGCAGTGCAGACGGAAAGCATCCATGCTGGCCTGGGTGTGTGGAGGCAGGATAGCTTCTGAGCCATTCCAGTTGTTAGGCAAGTGGGGTCTCCTATGCTAGGACTTAAGCATAGGCCCCTGTTCCCAACACACTTCCCCATGCCTGCAGACCCCGGCTCTGCTTGCAGCTCTGCCCTCTCCGTCCCCAGCCTACACATGGCAGGGGAGAGGAGAAGCAGTATCCACAGCCTGGGCAGGGTTGTTGCTGCCCGTCTCAAGGAAGTCACCTGGCAGTGAAATCTTGGGATGCCCTGGTGTTAGCCCCAAGGGCTATGCTATGTCTTGTTGTTTCCTCTTGGAACTATGAAAGTCTGCTGGAGTAGAGGGCTTTCTGCCTCTGTCAGGGACGGCACTTGGAGTGTTGGCCTGTGTAGATGCCCAGGAAAGTGTGTGTACAGAATAGGAAAGCACTGGGACCCGCAGGTGGCTGTGAGCAGGTGAACCTGTCCCAGCAGCGTCCCCACAGTGCACCTCCCTCGGAGTCTTCTTTCCAGATGGCAATGGGATCAGTTCTCTAACTGCACTCTCTGGAATCCTGGGGTCCCTTCTCTGGGGGAAGACTGGAGGGTCCCTGATCACAGAAAGTGACTTAATAGCATCTTAGTGCTCTGTTAACCCAACACCTGGTTTTAATCAGGGCTAAGCTGAGGCCTAGCCAGGAGGGGCAACACCATAGCGATGAAAGCAGGATTCGGATCTGAGCCCTCAGCCTCCCGGACAAAGCTTTCTCCGCCTGAGGACACAGGACCTGAGACCCCACTGGGTGTTTCCAGCAGTGCATATGGGTGGCACCAAGGCCTCGAAGGGACTGGGAGGTGAAGACCAAGAGACAGCGTAGGTTGAGTTGGATGCTGGGCCTTTGTAGATACTGGGCTTGCTGGCTACAGGGTCAAGTGTGACAGTCACTCGTTCTGCCCCTCATCAAGCTGTGTCTACGTGGGGGTTTGGTTTGTCTCTCATCGGACAATGACGGTCTCAAGGGCAGGCAGCTTGCCCGATCCTTTGTCGCACTGCAGTTGACCGTTCCTCTGGACTTGGTGGGCTTGGGGCTGAGTGATTCCTTGGTATCACTGCTTTGATCTGCTCATGGAGACTTCATTACCACAAGGACCATGAAGAGTACCCTGCAGTCTTTCCACATTTGGGGGATGTCTCCAGGGGTACAGACCAACCCTCCTTCCTCCAGCCCACTTCTGTCATTGGAACATGGGGAACTCAGTGGGTTTGGGGGGCCCAGGGCTATGTATGAGGGGCCCACAGCCATGTGGGCAAGTTCAGCTTTATACCTAAAAACATCAAACTTACCTTTTGAAGACTGGGGTAAAATACACACGACATGACATTTACCATCCTAGCCATTTTTCAGTGGCCCAAAGCACACTGAGGGTCCCTGTCCAGGACTCTTCCATCTCCCCAAGGGCGCAGGCTCATGTCGTTTGCTGAGCACACACTAGCTATCTAGAGACAGGAAGATTCCAAGACTGAGACAGGAAGATTCCAAGTTCAAGCCCAGCCTGGGTGACTTAACAACTTAGTGAGTCCCTATCTGGAAAAGTGCTGGAAACTTAGGTCAGTGTAAAGGCCCTGTGTTCAATTCCCAATAACACACACACATACACACACACACGAAAGAGAGAGGAAGAGAGGAGGTACTAGCAGATCTTTGCTGTGTCTGGAGGCAGAGTTTGGGTTGATAGCTGCCAACCCAAGATAGATTTGAGCAAGGGGCAAGTCTTTTTGCACTGGTTGCAAATGTAGCCCTGGATAGCTAGTGATGTGGCCCCGTAAGAGTGTAAGCTTTTAACCTGACACTGCGGTGGGGTAGGGTGACTCAGTGTAGCACTAACTCAGCCTCCTACGCCTGCCACTTATGTGTGTATATGTGAGGACAGGCATGTACCTCCAGGGGTCTCTCCTCCCTCTTCCTCAATCTTCCAGGGCCTCCTTCCTGTGGCCTCAGGCAGAGGTCCAGCTCTGTGTCAGTGAGACCTGGGCAACTTCCTTGGCTAATTGCTGTGGCCCCATGTGCCCAGCCTGGAACATCACTGTCAGCAGGAACTTGTTAGACTGCACTGTAAAAGGTTAAACTCCATAGGACTTTTACTGACCCGAATGACCTGAGTAAGTTTTGCTAATTTATATTAGCAAAAAAGTCCATTAGGAATATATACATATGGAGTCCCAGTAGGGCTGTGTAAAAACACTCCTGGCTCAAAACGCTCTTTCTGTCGTGGGTTCTGCCAGCCCATGATGAATTACAGAGCAGATAATGCCCACTGATTCTATAATCCTGCTTCAGGAAATACAAGGCCAAGACCTGGCCAAACACGAGCAGACTCACTTGCTCAAGGATGCTTAGGATGCCCTGATGGTGGGCCAAGAAGGACCCCCCCAAACTCTTATGGGTGGGGAAGTTGCTAGACCAGAAGGCTGTGCGATGATGTCATTGAGAATGACAAATATTCTGATTATATTGTACACAGAGTAATCACTAGACATCATACCAAATTAAACAGCACATAATATAAAACCACTTCTGGTCACTAGGAACGCAGGCCAGGATGGGAAGACCAGGGGCCCTCGTTTCACATGGCCCTTTGGGTCTGAGCAGGTCCTCGAGCACAGAGTCCCAGTCCTGCTCTGCAGGGACTTCAGTCGCATGAAGGCCAGATCAGGTAGGTCAGTAACTACAATCCGCAGCTAGTGACCAGAGCTCAGCAGGGGTTAGCAGTTGGGAGGGCTCCCCTTGGGCCTGTCCTTGTGAATGGGACAGCTAAAAAGAGCTAGGAGAAAGGTAAAGTGCACAGAGAGGCTGGGTGAGTGGGGTGTGCAAAGGCCCTGTGGTGGCCAGCAAAAGGGAGGCTGTCATAATGGAAGATTGGCTGGGGCTTGCTCAGCACAGCCCAGAGTGGGAAGCATGTATGCACAGGGGTAGGGGACAGAGGCAGTGGCTACTGACAGCACTGTGGGTACCTGCTGCTCTTGCCTCTTTCATTAATGTGCTTGACTGTCTTTTCCAAAAAATGTTTTTGGTAAGGGCTTTAATGAGATATAACTTGCATACACCTATATAATTCACCCATTTAAAGCACATGATTCAACAGTTTTTAGTGCCTTCCTGGAGTTGTACAACCATCATCCAAGATGAAATTTAGAACCTTTCATCACTCCAGGGTCCCAAAAGGAACCCTATACCTTTGCCCTCACCTCCCAAGGCTCCACGTCCCCTGGGCCCCACAGTCCCTGACCGACCTCCTGTTTCTCTGGTGTCTCACACATGCAGGGTCCTGCAGTGCAGGGTCTTTTGTGTTCATAGTTTATTTTTTAATTGCCACTCACATCCAGTTTGTCACTAAATATTTTTAGGAGAAAAGTAATATATGAGTTGTCTCCAGCCAGGAAAGGAAATACAACCCCTTTAAGGAGAAAAAAAAATGGAGCCTTCTGTGTGGGGACAAAGGCTGGTGGTGACACCAGAGACCCAGGGAGGACAGGACCAAGTGCCCCTCAGGCCTCACGCCCTGCTCCGCTGGTGTCCGCAAGGGTGGGGGGACCATGGGCAGAGAGGGAGGGGCTTAGGTTCCTGAGGCAGGGAGCTAGTGTCTCTCCACCTGCCCACCTTTCCTGGTCCCTGACCAGCCTTGACCAGCCTTCCGTCCAGGCTGGGAGTGAGGGTGGCTTCCAGGCAGGGCATCGGGGCATTTCTGCAGAGCCCTGTCACCTGGAGTGTGATGCTGTCATCTTCACTTCGTCTCTGTGCTCTTGTCCCTGCCACTCCGCTAGGGCAGAACCTGTGCTTGGGTTGGGATGGTCACTGTGCACACCTTCCTTGTGTGCAGTCATTTGCTTCCCCTGACCAAGAACAGAGAGAGATGAAAGTGTGGGCCCATTTCACAGCCAAGGTGCTTGAGCCCAGAGAAGGTGCGCTGTCAGCCTGGGGCCTTGAAGCTGTTGAATACAGACACAGAGTTGAAGCCCAGATACCACCCTTGAGTCCCTGTTGGACACACACAGGTTTCACTGAACACTTCTGTTCTGGTCCCCTTTTAGGGTATTTGCATCAAAAATAAAAGCTGTTTTCTAGTATTGGGAGTTGAACCCAGGGTCTTCATGCTGAACTGTGTTCTCAACTTGTTCTTTTATTTTTTATTTTGACATTGTCTTGCTAAGTTGCTGAATTGCTCAGGCTGAGTTCAAACTTGTTATGCTTCTGCCTCAGCTATCCACAGCGTTGGGATTACAAGTGTGCCACACCAAGCCCAGCTAATGCTTTTATTTTTATATTGCTTTTGCTATTATGATCTCAATAATGCCTATGTAAGATGGAAAATTATACAAATCTGAAATAGGAAAAAATAATCCATCATTCTGCTCCCTGAAAACATAATATTCTATTCACCAGTACTTATTGAGCACCTGCTGTGCCCAGGGCACTGTTTTAGGTGAGGAGGATAAGGGTGAGTGATTGAGAGAGCATCCCTGCCCCAGACTGGCCCACTGGGCTGGGAGGTCCTGGGGGCCAGCCTGCTGTATCCTATCCTGCCTGTCTTCTCTCAAACTCTTAGCTCTAGGCAAGAGTCTGCGGAGGTTGGTTAGTCAATTTGGGAGTCCCTGTTCAGACCCAGATCTCTAGCCACCGACACTGCTTATGTGTCAGACGCTGAGTTTGCGGTTCTCCTGCCTCAACCCAGGTGTGACCAGGGACCCTTCCCGTGTTCTCTGAGTGTCATGTGCCCACTGTGCATTGGAAACAGCACCATCCATCATGTCCTGAAAACTGGAGGACAGGGGCTTCAGGCCCTTTTAGTTGTGTGACCCTTGCCACAGGGGGAAGGAGATGACATTAGCCCATACACACTTGTGCCCTTGATGGACTCAGAATTTCTGGTGGTTTCCCTGTAACTGCTGCAGGAGGCAAGCGTGTGTGGTGGTTGTATGTGGCACTGTCTGAGCAGAAAGACCTATTGTGCTTGGCCACCCAGGGCTGTGTTACCCTGGACTCATCATGTCCCCTGTAGGAAGGCGTCTGGCAGGAGAGGAACTCACCAGTGCCTGGGGCAGGGCTTTGAGGACATTGCCTGCACATGGTGCCAGGGTGAGGCTCTGGCCCTCCTAACTTAGATCCTAGGGAGGCCGGGGGCCTGCTGAGGAGGCAGTGTCCCCTCCTGCCCAGAGAAGAGCACTCTCCCTGCCTCCTTCAGTCACCTGGGCTCTGATTCCTTCCCCACCAGCATATGGAGGGAGCTGTTGGTTAGATTTGCTGCTCTCCAGTGCCCGCCCCCTCGGGATCTTGGGTTGACTCTGGGGACTGGAAAGCTGAGTGGACTTGCTCACCACCACTTGGGAATTGGTCCATGCTTCTCTTGGGATAGTTGCTCCCTGCCTGATGTCACTTGAGCTGGGTTGCTGCTCCTCCAGGAGTGTCAAAGGGAAACACTCTGGGTCCAAGCTCTAAGGGTGCACCTGTGTGTGCATGTGTGTGTGCCTCTGCATGCGAGTAGAAATGGCATGGGCTAGGGGACAGCAGGATTGAGGGACAAGTTCTATATTATCACCTGGTCCCTCTACATCCCTGGAGCTGTTTCACCCGCAATAGGAGGGGACCTGCTGGCAGGGACAGGGCCAGCTGCTCCCTTGTACTCTTGCCAAGCTGCACAGGGACCAAGTCATACTCAGAAAGACTTCTGCTTGGCTCGGGCTCTGCTGTTGCCATTGCGAGGTTTGGGCTGGAGCCTCCTGTTTGCATTTCATCCTGAGCCTGCCATACCTGTAGCTGGCCCAAGTAGGGACCCCCTCCACCACAGGGTGACATGTTGTGTAGAAGCCTTGTCTGGAAGAGGCCCTGCCCAGGAGGCCGTGCAGTGCCTGGAAGCCCTAGGGACCCCACATACCTTTTCCTTGCAGCCCCAGAGGGGACCTAGTACTAATCCTTTCCTCCCTCCTGGCCAGCCTGAGGTAGCATGGTGCCAGCTGCCCCCAGCCTGAACTACCACGCTCAAGGACAGAGAGCATGAATCTTCCTAGGCCTCAGTCCTTGTGCTTGAGGCTGGCTGGAAGGCTGGCGGCATGGTGGGGGCAGTGTGGAAATGTGTGCATCTACCTGGGAACAGTGTGGGCTCAGTGAGTGTTCTGTTCCCCTTTACCTGCCCCAGGACCTTGGCACATGCACTCTATCTACTGTGGCTTCAGGCTGCTCCCTATTCAGCCAGCATAATACCTCTTCCTGTTTCTGCTGCCATTCCCAGAGACAGAAGGTCTTGACAGCTTTCTGTATTTCAACAACCCTGGCTGAAGGGGCACACCCTTCGCTTTCCATGTCCTCACTTTCTCAGTCTGCTGCCTTGACACCTGGCCCATCTGGCCACCTGCTGCTATGCCACCATGGAGCCCTTTCTCTTGGGGGTGGGCAGGAATGAAGCTCATCTCACAGCACTCATTTCTCGACCTCACTATTCTTGATTACACAGGACACTTGGAGTGGACGCCTTCTAAGATGTGTTGTGGAGTGTGGTGGTTCAGGGTCCCCAAAATGATTTTTAGGCCTGAAGACCTGCTAGAAGGACACACAGAACTCTGAGAGTCATTATCCAGTACTTGCAGGGGGTCAGTTTCTCACTGCGAAGCAGCCAGATGACTCTGCCTGGGGAATAGCCCATGAGTCAGGGCCAGCAGAGAGGAATGTGGAGCTTCCAGTGGAGTTGTGCGGGCAGCACTGTCTGTCCTAGCAACCAAGGACAAGGCCACGTGCCTTCTCTTGCCCTGTCCTGGCTGTCTCTTTTGCTTAGCTTTCCCTTCCGGCTGTCTGTCCCCTGGCACTTGCATAGCGCATGCGCCCTGGGGGAGCAGGGGGTGTGCAAGCTCCTGGGGACAGTCCCATCTGCTGAGAGGACTGTCTGCCCTCGGGGTGGGGGGAGTGGAATAGAAACTGCCTTTGTTCCTTCCTATTTTTACACCAAGTTCAAAGCTCAGCTTCCAGCTCCTGGGCTCCTCAGTCCACCTCCAGAGCATCTGTTTCAGGAACTTGGTGCCCCCAGGCTTTTGGGGGACCCCACAGCCCAGGGCTCCTCCTGGTGATCCCTGGGCATAGTGTCCTGAATGCCCATCCACCGTGATGGGGCCACTTTCTCCTCCTGAGTGCTTCTGCTGCAGCCGCTGTTCTTGGGCAGTCCTGGCCCTCCTATGCTCCCAGGAAATGTTCCATTGCTGCCGTCTCCTCCCTCCATATGATGGGAAAACAATCTTCCAAATTGTTTCTCTTGAAAGCAGGAATCTGGGAACATGCCTCGCTGGGCCCGGAGCCAAGCTTGCGGCTCCTCTGCACTTTCTAGTCCTAACGCTTTCCTGTTTATTTGCTCATTCGATCCTCAAGGGTGTTTCCAGAAGAGGAGGTGTGCCTTCACCCCACTTTATAGCTGGGGAAGCTGAGGCCCACTTATTCTTGTAGGCCATTCTCCCACAGTGGAAAAAAGTGAGGTACAAACTGCTCCCCACACCATAGGCCTTAGTGACTCCTTCCACCACGATCCCGCTGGAAAGCACACGGACTTGGGGCTAGCCCCTCTGTCCTGGCTTGGCCTTGTCACCTCTACATTTTCTAGCTGCTGTAATAGATGGTCTACAGCCGGCTGTGTGCTTTAACATGTGATAGATCACTTTCATTGCCTTGCCTTGTGATTAATTTCCCATAATAGTCCTCTCTAACACCAAGGCGAAAAGAGGAGAGTGAGAAAAAAAAAAAAACCTACATTATCCACTTTGTGCTCAGAGTATAAATGAATTAGATTTAATTTCTGTTTAATTGTTTCCATAGCTCAATCTCTGCAGACTTCACAGGATAATTTATTTTGCAGTCCTGGGGAAAGAGGGAGGGAGGGGTGAGGAGAAACTGAAGCTGTGGCCAGTGGTCTGCCTGTGGATCCTGTCTAATTACACCTGATGGGCTTATCTCCTGTCATTATGGAGTCTCGCCGGCTGCCTCGTCTGTACTCTGAGGATCAATGGCGGGGCAGACCTCGGCCGCTGCTCTGACAGCTCCGGAAGCTGCCGCTGCCGGGAGGGAGGCAGGTGCAGGGGGTCTCGGAGGGAGAGATGTCCTGACGTTAGTGTTGGTGCTGCCAACCTGATCCCCCAACCTGCCTCTTGCTTGCTTGTTTGCTTGCTTTCTTCCCCTCCCTCTCTTCTTCCTTTACTCTCTTCTTCCCTCTTCCCTCCCCACTCCTTTCCTTTCTTCTTTTCCTTTTTTTTAAACTGTGGTGAAATAGTCCTAGCATAAAATTTGCCACCATGACCATTTTTGAGTACACATTTCAGCAGCACCACACACACGTACAGCGTTGGCGGCCACCACTGTCCACCTCCCAACCCTCTCAACCTCCCAATTAAACACCAGGTTCTGCCCCATCTGCCCAGGTCCTGGACACTCATTCAACTCTAGTCTCTGGAAATATGCCTGTTCTGGGACCTCATGCCAGTGCAGCCATATTGTATGTGACCTTTGGTCTTTGGTTTTCTTCCCCCAGCACAATCCTTTTCAGGTTCACCCATGTTGCAGCAGGGCGAGGATGTCACCCTTTCTGTGGCTGAGTTGTGTCCTGTGGAACAGCTGCCACTCAGGTGTTTCACTGTAGCCCGCTGAGTGCCCTCAGGCCCTTCTGGTGTGACTGGAGGACACATCTGGGGCGTCTAAGGACCTTGGTCCCAGCTGGCTGCTGCAGCTTCCCATCTGACACTGACCTCAGGAGTGCTATGGCGAAGAGAGTCCTAGCCTCCCTGTGAATGACCTCCAACCTCAGATGCTGGAGCAGAGCTCTAGCTTTTTCTGGTACATGAGCCAGGCCACTCTGGCCCGAGTGTGGCAGCACTTCTAAGGTAGCCGCAGGTACCCTACGTCCAGGGCCCAGCCTTGTGCTTCTCTGTCCCCAGGGCAGAGCCCACTTGGGTAGGCAGGCAGGCAGGTGGGGGAGAGGACAGCAAAGCCGGGCAGGGCTGCCTGATGGGCATCTCATGGAATTCAGCCCTCCTAGAGCCTCCCAACTCAGCGCCTGGCCCTTCTCACTTCTTATCTTCAGCCCTGTGGGGACAGGAGTATTCTAGGCCATGGAAATACTTCATTTTTCTTCATTTGTTGTGTTGAGAGTCTGTCATACCCAGATTGCTGGTGGATGGGCGGCAGCTGGCACTCCTGGCTGGCATGCGCTCTCTTTATCTGTTGTCCTGGGGAAATGTTCTTGGCTGTGTGCACACAGAACCTTGGGCTCAGGACTCGTCCAGTGGAGGAGACCTTAACTTAGTCCTGGAGGTGAGTATCTCAATTAAAAGCAGGTTTCTGGAAGGGGGAAGATAAAGTGTGTGTCTCACAGGGGGAGGGCTTAGCCAATCCTCCTAGCAGTGATCAAAGCTCATGGTATGACAAGCAGTATGCTGGGCCCTGTGCATGGAACAAGGTCAGCGTCTTTCTGCAGTGGCCATAGCCTCTACCAGGAACCTACCTATGGTGCAGGGAGGCCTGGAAGAGGGGGAAGATACATCCATGAAGGAGGTTGGCACTTTGCAGTGATGAGGAGGTGGCACTGAATTGAGACTGAAGAATAAACAGGTTTTCTGGTAGAGAAGGGTAGGGAGAACATTCTAGACTAAGGAAAAAGCAGAACGGAGACATTCAGAAATAAGAATGGTCAGCACAGATAGTATTGATCATGTGTTCACTGGGTGCATGCAGCTTCCTCATGATCCTTGAGGACAGAGGCAAGGCTCAGAGCAAGTGTCAGTCTGACATAGGAGGTGATAGGGACCCCACAGGACAAGAAGCTGGAGCGAGGCTAGAGGCTTTTTGGGGTTCCCTGGAGGAAACACATGTCTCTCTTGGCCATGGTCAATGCCCTGAGTCCTAGGCTTCTGGTTGTGCTCCACACATCTCCGGCTTTTCCATGGGCCTCAAGGAGCCATGGAGGCCACAGTGAGTATTACAAGGGTCAGATCTCCGCTTCACACAGCCTTTTGCACTAGTGTGGTTACCCTGAAAATGACCACCTGTCCTGTCTGCTGAGTTCTACCTCCACCAGAGCGGTCCAGGTGGGCTCGGGCTATCAGGTTCTCCTAGGCAGAGGGACCCAGTGCAGGGCTTATGACAAGCAGCCGGATGTGGGCACAGGGCCTCAGGCATCCTGAGGTCTGTGAGAGAGGACAGAGAAGTTTCCCACCGCAGACAATGACATAGGGCATTAACTTGGTTGGTAGTGGGGGTCATGCTTGGTTCTTCTGAAAAGCCACTTCCCAACAAGTCCCCAGAGAGCAGCACCTCATAAGCCCTGTTGGTTTTACATAGTTCTACTGTACAGTGCACAAGCAGTTTTCACACACATGGGGGCATCTCTGTGCCTACCAAACCGAAGGTGTTAGGGAAACAGAAAAGCTGCAGTGTACAGTTAATCTCCCAGAGTCGGGGATGTTTGTGGTGGCCAGCAGCTTGTAGAACACTGGACTCGGTGGCAGTGGCTTTCTTGAGTGGGGGGCATGGCACTGTGCAGGGAACTTTGCCTGTGGTCCCAGGGCCTGTGGGGCAGAGGCAATAACCTGGCAGAGGACATCACCAGATCTAAAATATCTCCCACAAGTCAGAGGAATGGCCTGATGATAGGGGGCAAGTTACTGGGAGTGTCACCTGGAAAGTATATTCTTGTCCCTGGCCCCTCGCTTCTCTCTCTGCTTCCTGGTTGCCATGAGGTGGGCAGCTTTCCCCTACCATGCAGTTTCTGCCTTGGAGCCAGACAACCATGGAGTGAACCCTCTGAAGCTGTGAGCTAAAGTAAACCTCCTCTTTAAGTTGTGGGTAGCAGATATTTTGTTCCGGTGAGGGGCAAGTAACTAATGCAATGGTCATAAAAATGTGGCCTCTTCTGTGAAGCGGGTGGCTCTAGAGCCCACCAGTGGGTCATGAGAGAACTCAGCAGGGCAGTCCTTTACTGTGTGGCCTTTAGTGAGTACTGGCAGGTGTGACTGCTAAGTGTGTGCACCTGTGTGCATGGAGTCTGGGACCTCCCTGTGGCAAAACTGGACGCATTCCACCACAGAGGGCTATGGTGCCGGGAGGTTGGAAGTGGAGCTGAGGATACAAGGCCTCAGCAGTGTGAGCAGGTTCCCGGGTATGGTGGCTGAGATCTCTCTGCCTGTGGCTTTCCCTGTCCTGCTCAGATTGGAGGTAGGCATCCCTTCCGGCAAGTCTAGGTACAAATGTGCCCTCCTACAAATCTAGATGGTGGAGGGCCTCTCCCCATAGCCCTTCAGTAAAGGAAAATACCAGGGAAGGACATTGATTGTTTGGCTGAGGCCACATGGCCATACTTGGACCTATCACAGTGCTGTGAGGACGCTCAGGGTGGAGTCACATGCCCATCTAGACTAATCAAGGTGTTAGAGGACTGGCAGGGCTGGCCACCTGCCCATGGTAGCCCTAAGATCCCTAGGTTAGAATAGAAGAACTGGGGCATGCTGCTTACCAGGTGAACAGGGTCATTTACAGCAAACTAACCTCAGGAGTTGGCTGGAGCCTGAGGTTATAACAGAGAAAACACACACCTAGGAGGGTATCTGTAGGTGCCTGAAAGGCATGCTGTGTTGAGGCCTGGCATCTACATTGCCTGGCCCAGTCCGCATAGGCAGGAGGCACACAGCTGGTCTGTGGCTAAGCTGGGATTTGAACCCAAGCAGTCTGGAAGAGGCTGCTTCACTGCTTTCTGCGGCATCTCACTGAGAAAGCCCCCGCTGGAAGAACCCAGTCCACGGAGAGATTGGAGCACGGCCACTTCAGCTGTGCCTGGTGGGATCATGTATCTAAGCATGTGACACATGTCACTTGCAGGTAAATCCTCACCTGAATCACAGCACCTCCTTTGTCACATCCTTCCAGTCCCCACCCCACAGGGACAGAGCTGATGCCTTACTGTGCAGCATCCCGCACCCAGGCCTGTGCATTTACTGTGCTCTCACAGCTTGGCAAGGCCAGGACCCCAGTAGGCTGGGCTACTGTCCCTAAATCTTTGTGCCTCCATCCACTGGTGTGTATTAGGGACTGCAAAGGGGTACATTAATACCTAACTAGGCGTCAGCTCACACAGATGCCCCCCATCCCACACAAGTGGCTCTTGGACCCTCCCACACTTGCAAACACCCCCCTTTGCTGCGGGAGTCCTTCCACTTTCTTTCTTCGTCCTCAGGGGACGCAGCCCAGCCGGGCAGGTGTTCAGCTTGACCTTAGTGTCCTGGCATGGAGGGTGACAGCCTTGGCAGGAGCTTCTGCCTATTAGCCCAGCCCCGAGTGTTGGGGGTGGGGGAGGGCACGGATCTTGCATCTAAAGATGACGGGGCTGAAGCCAGGCTCCCTGGATGCACTTGGCCACAAGGATTTGGCTGTCCTCTGCCTCTCCTCTCTCGCAGCAACTGTCCAGGGTCCAGTCTGGCCCAGGGGTGGGCCAGAGTAAGGCCCATGGTAGCTCCACCTGGGGCTTCCAGGTGCTTACCTCAAACCCTGCTCGCTGTCTCCTGCCCTCATCTGCTCCTGGGCAGCAAGGTGAGTGCCCAGAGGAAGAAGTTTGGAAACAGGTGCCAGAGAAATGTCCTTCTTCCTTGTTGCCTCCATTAATCACTCGCTGGTTGGGGCGCCAGGCCCTGTTTAGGATGCGCCAGTGGTTTGAGGTGAGCGCAGGCATCCCCAGGCTCGCTGTTAATCTGTTCCCTCTGAGACAGGCTACCTCGGGCCTGTTAATCACTTGCTGTAATTACAGCCTCAACTCTACATGGGGAATGTTAATGGATGCCTTGGAAGGAGGGGCTGCCTGATCACAGTGCCCCCCCCCCCACAGTCCCCGAACACCAAGGTTACAGGATTTGGCGGGGCTGATGTGCATAGGAATGAGAGTGTTGCCTGAGGGTGTGATGTCCCACAGATGGTGGAGGGAGAGGCGGAACTGGTCCCAGGGGCTTCTGAGCTATCCCTGGTGCCTCAGAGAGCCATCAGGGTGAAGGAAGGAGGGTGTTGGGGAGGGGCTCTCGGGTCACCCTGAGCACTACACTCTTAGAATCTGCATGTAGCCTTGGCCTTTTTGGGCTGTGTACTCCAGGGTCTGCAGGGAGCCCTCCTCTTCCCACCTGGAACTGTGGAAAGGGCCATCCATACTGGAACATAGACATCGAGTCCTGTCCTCCCCAGCCACTGTGGTGCTGTCTTCTTGCCATAGAGCCAGGACCCTTACCCAGAGTGCACTGTAGCTTCATGGGTGTGATGGTTGATTCGGTTCTGTACGGGTCCACAGGGTCATCCTGGACATTTCTGCTGAGGATGCTTTAGATACACCAGTGCCTGCCCTGTCTCGATGCCACTGTTGGTCTGGGGCTGCGTATGGGGGATGTCAAAGCTCCCCAATGTCTCCCATGTATGGCAAGGGTGAACTGCTGATCTCAGCCCATGTGATTTGAGGCTACTGTGAAGGTTCTGGGTCTGTGACGGACTGCAGGAACTGGTGGTTCTGGCAGGGCTGTAGCAGGTGGCAGGGCTGTGGGACGGGCTCCCAGGTCACCATCTGGGCTGGCTGGTGAGGACAGGGTATGGAAGCTGGACAGCGTAGCCAGTCTCATCCCCAGACAGCTATTAAAACGCCAGTCAGCTCCAGCAGAAAAGAGTGGGCTGCAGAGGCCTGCAGGAGCGAGGCGTAGCAGTGAGTGCTGAGATGCCATAGAGAATCACAAATGATGATAAGGGAGTGCAGGGCAGAGGAGGAAGGCAAGCAGAAAAAGGCAGCACCCCAGGCCACTGAGACTGTGGGCAAACCTCCGGCATGGGAAATGGTTGCACCAGCACAAGTCTGTGTCCCTTTTCCTGCCCCCAAAAGGTAATTGTACTCCTGGGATCCCTTTCACCAGTGACACACACTCATTGCTGAACTGGAGACAGCTGAGAGGCCTTCTCTCCTGTATGAAACCCATGGATGGGGGCGGATCACCCGCAGGCCCTCCACAAGGAGCTTGGCCCTGCTGCACAGGACAGCCAGTGGCACGCCCCTGCCAGTCTCCTAGTGCTGGAACCTGCAATGGCAGCTATTTCTGGTGGCTCCTGCCTGGTCTCCTCATTCCTGCCAATGGCTAGAGTTCAGAGACTGTTCTGTTTTCTCCATCCGGATTCCATTCCATCCCTCCTGCTGGCTTTGCAGAGTTCTGAAGCCTGCTGGTGTTTCCTGCCTTACCAGGCAACTTGAAAACTCTTCTAGAGCTTCTGTCTTGAGGTGTCTTGCTTCAAGAATTTTGGGAATATCTGTGCAGGGCTCAAGGCCAGCTCCAGGCCTTTGGTGAGGAGGGCCCATGGAAACTGATTCTGGTGGACAAACTGGGTCTGAGGCTTTCATGGCAGTGCTGTCACTGTGCAGGACTCCCAGGACTGGAAGTGCCTGATTCCCCAGGCGGGGCTTTCCTGGCCTGCTAAGCAATCTGCTTCTGCTTTCCTATCTGCTGAGGAGAGAGGAGACTCCCTCAGTGGGCGGACTTTAAGAAGCTTCTAGAACCTTCCTGAAGGACCCTAATAGTATGGAAGGTGTCTTGTGGGCTTCTCTTGGGAATGCAGCTTCTGAGGGCAGTGGCCTGACACTCGTCCCCATGGGACACTCTCATCTGGACTTGTGTGGAGTGAATGGCTGAGTTGGACAGTGACCGGAGTTGTCACATGCTTCCTAAGAAGCTGTCACTGGAAGCACACTGTGATTTCAGGGCCAGGGGAGGCAAGGGTTTGGGGATACTCTTCCCCACTCTGAGGAGGACAGGTGTGCCTTTATCCTGAGGGGATTTTCACCACTGGGGTATATTGGATGACCAAGAGATGGTCATGGGATTGTCCAGCTCTCCTCCTTTATACCATGCTGAGAACAATGGGCCCTGGTGTAACAGGCAAGAGCCCATTGTGATGGCCCCTCAGGACTGGCCAAAGTCCGGGCTTACCAGCGCGGGGGGTGGGGGCAGATCTCTATGCCTCACTTGGACCTTTGTGGCGAGGAGGGACAGGGTCTGATCTGGGGGCAGCAGGTTTCAAACCCCCATGAGTGGCAGTGCTGCAGAGTTACTGGCCATATACTTAAAAATATGGCTTTCAGGGCTTAGGCAAGGGCAGAGATGCTGGGAAGAGCATCTTCTAGGAAGTCAGTTTCCCCAAGGGGCTCCAACCACTTCCAGAGATGAGTCCTTTGACTTCTGCAGTCCAAGAACAGAGCACAACTCACAGGCTGATACCATGAAGTGACAGTGTTGGAGTTGGAGACCATCTCTAGACCATTTAGTCTTCTGGATCCCAGAGCACTGGAAAGGATCCTAGGTTTTGGCTGGCAGCATCAGAGCCCACATTCCATGGGGTAGCAGCCACTGTACCCTGTACCCCATCTTGGTCCACTTCCCCTCTGTTTACCTGGTGCTTTGTCCTGCCTCCCATCCAGGACTGCAGTTCCTGACCCCCAGCCCCAGCTTGTACCCCTTAATCAATAGGACTAAGTTGGACCAGAGGGGTGGGGCCACCTCAGCTAGTTTCCCCTGGTCTCCACATGGCCTCTGGCCCCATCTGCTCTTCTTCCCCCTTCTGGGGTCTGAGTTTGTGTCCTGGGGTGATGCATTCTGCAGCTCTCCTTCCAGGGGAGGGAAGTGGTCATAAGCCAAGGACGCCTGGAGCCCCCAGAAGCTGGAAGGGGCAAGAAGAACCCACCCCTTGGTCCTTGGGTAGGAGCAAGGCCTTTCACACTGGTCTGGTGAAACCGACTTTGGCCTGCAGCCTCCCTCTGGGAGAGTACATTTGTATTGTTCTGAGAGTGGCAACCTGCACTGGATGTGGGAGACCCTTCCCTGCACCCTGACAGGGAGCAACCATGATTTTTAAGTATATGGCCAGTGACTCTGCAGCGGCTGGCTCCCCTCTATAGAGATTTCAGTGGGGGCCATGTGAGTTCTGAAAAAGCCCCAGCCACTGAGCAGTCACATGTGCGGTATCCCCTGACCTGGGTGGCTTCAGGGGAGGTTGGAATCATGGGAGTTCAAGGTGAGGGATCTGGGCACTCTACTCTGCCAAGACTGTCCCCCATCCCTAACTGGAGTCACAAGTGTGGGTACGCATGGGTGCTAGCACTGTGCTGGAATCTGCACCTAGAAGCAGGGTTTGGTGTCCTCTTCCTGGGCCAGGAGTCCCCTGTGGAGTCCCAGGCTCCTCTATATCACTATGGCATGCACTGTCCCTCAGAAAGCCTGCGTCCTGTGGGCCAGAGCAGGGCAGCTTGCTATGCAGGGCTGGAGTGAGGAGCCACTCAGCTCCCAGGAGCCCGCTCCCTTGTTCACCCTCGGCCCGTTTTCCCAGTGATGGCCTTTGTCTTGAGGCTTCTACACGTGGAAGATCTCTCGCCCAAACCATCCAATATAGTGGCCATAGACCTCAAATAACTGCTGGAAAAGTGATGAATTTGGGTTGGGATGTGCAGGACATGAGAGGTATACACTGGACCTCAGAGACCAAGCCCAGGTACAGGGTATAAAGTCTCTCGTTGATGATCATTTAGGTTGATTACCTGTCAAAATGGCTTTTTGAGTATGTTGTCTTAAAAATATCATAAAGGTCACTTTTGATTGGCATTTTTTAGTGTGGTTACTAGAAAATATAACATTAGATGCTGGTCTCTCAGGTTTCTACAGGAAAGTGCAGTGCTGAGGTGGGCTGGTACTTTCACAGGGACCTGGTGGCTTGTTCTTGTATCTGAAGGTGCTTGCTGTGGACTGAATTGTGCCCTCCCTTAAATGCATATGCTAAAGCTCTCACCTTTAGTGGTTGTGTGTGTGGCTGGGCTTTGGGAGGTGATCAGGGTTGATGAGGTCATGACAGTAGGATAGCATAGTGTCCTGGTGAGAGACGTCAGAGAGCTTGTTCCTTGTCTTTCCTACGTGTGAGCACATAGCACAGAGATGCCTGTCTGCATGCCAGGAGAGAGCCTGCACCAGAGCTGGCCATATTGGCTCCTTGATTTTGGAACCTCAGCCTCCAGCACTGTGAGAAATAAATGTTATCTAAGCTCCTAGCCTGTGGCATTGGTCTGGTGGCCTGAGCTGACTGACACAAAGCTTTAAAGGAGTTGCCATGAAACGCTGTGGGAGATTGGCAAGGTGGCAGTGGGAGTGGGCCCCTTCTTGAAGGCCTGCCTGGCCCACATGGGCAGTCATGGGGCAGACTGACTTCCCAGTCCAATTCTGCACTCAGTAACAGAAATCTTGGCATCTCAGCAGCCTAGGAGAGTGCGGTGAAGGCTGGAGGAGGTGGCAGTGAGGCACAGAATCTCATTTTTCTCCAATTACAAAGCTTGGTTTGACCTGCTCCCTGACCCAAGAAGGGGTTCCAGGCCAGATGGCGGTAGGGGGAGGACCAAAATGCTCCCAAACTTTCTTCAGGGGATCACTTTGCATTTGTGCAATAGTTAAACATTAAGTTTTTATTGTGATAAAATATACACAACATAAAATGGACCTTCTTGACCATTTTTTAGTTCATAGTCCCGTGGCACTAAACAGTCACTGTGCTGTGCAGCTGTCACTGCCATCCATCTCTGGAACCTCTCCATCTTCCTGAACTGAGACCGTCACTATTAAACACTCACCCCCTGCGCTCCCCCAGCCCCCAGCCACCTTCCGTCTATAGCGATTTGATGTTCTGGGCTTCTCATAGAAGTGGAATCATACAGTATGTGGCTTTATTTCATTTAGCATGATGGTTCCCTGAGGTTCCCAAGTCACAGTGCATGTGTCACAACATAGCTTAACATTTCAAGGCTTTTTCATGTACCTAATCTCACACAACTCCCCCAAGCAGGTAAACAGGTCGTATTAGGCCCTGTCTGCTGATGAGGACATTGGGGCTCACCATCGGGGCTCACTGGGGCCTGGTCTGAGATGGGAGCAGTGGCCAGGTTCTTGGATTTGTCTTCAGGCTCTGCCAGTTTAACTCCAGCCAGTTGCTAGCAGTATGTCTCCAACAAATAGGCCCCACCTGCTGTCTTTTTTTCCACCTGCTGTCTTAATGAGTGTCATCTAACTTAAAAATATATTCAGCTCTGGAAAACACCCCGTTCACTCTGTATCTCCCACTTTCCCTCTTCCCTTTCCCTTGGGATGAAGTGGGCATCTTCTAGGAGTAAGTTCAAGTGATGGGACAGGTCTGAGTAGGAGGGCTGTGGGGCCCAAGGGGATGGGTCCAGTTTGAAGCCTTGTAACAGCCAGGCTTTGAAGGGCAGGTCCCAGGCGAGGCCATGTGTGCAGAATACATGTGATGCATGAAGAGAAGGGCATGTTGTATGGACCAAAGTGCTGGCTGTGTGTCTCCCCAGGTCAAGACCAGACATCCTTAGCAGGAGGGGCCGGGCTGGAGCACATCCTCCGCCCCTCAACTTTCCAGATTCCAGTGTGTAACGGGATGATGGGCAACAAGTAGAAGCAGGTGTGGCCAAGCAGTCAAGAACAAGACTGGCCTTTTCCCCCATACCTGGGGGGTCCTGGACTGTGGGACATCCCTGATCTCCAGTAGCCGTGAGGGTTCTGCGGGCAGGAAGAAGGGCCCACAGGCTTCAGAGGCCCAATCTCTTATGGTGGGCATCTGAGTCTTGTGGTGCCAGCAAGACATAGAGCCTGGGACCTTCTGTTGGACAGGTGGGGGTGTGGCAGGGCAGCTGAGCCCACCCCCTTAGCTGGTTCATCTGTCCACACAGCAACTCATACTCGGCCAGGGCACATTGCTTAACCAACCTCATTACTCACGTGCATTTAGCAGCTAGAGAAAGATAATACCTTTCAGGTTTGACCCAATTTTATTTTTTGTTGTCATAACTGTGGAAAATCGACCTTTGAGCCCCTCAGCAGCGGGGCTGAATAGGAAGTGATTTATGGCAAGTGTGCCGCACGGAATCCCTAATGTGCCCGCAGGACCACGCTGCGGCACCTCTGCTCAGCTCTAATCTCCTCTTAGCAGCAATTTACACGGCAGATCCCCCTGCTTTCCCCACCACCCGAGAGCCTGCTCCCTGGAGATTTTGAAAATTAGGTTACCTTGAATTAAAAGTAAATAAGTCGAAAGACAGGCAAACAACAAACACATCTCTAGCATTGGAATCTGCATTTCCAGGCCTTGTCAATCTTTCCTCCCCATCACTCCTCCTCCCAGACAGTGATGTCACTTCCTCTTTCTAGGGACCAGGCAGGGAAGTTGAGGCTTCACATTGTCTGTTTACAGATGACTTTCCTTTTCTGTCCTTTCTAGAGGAGGCAGGACTAGAAGTTATATAATCAACGTGTTTAATGGGGGAAAAAAGGAGGGGTAGGGCAGTTGAAGGGGACAAGTATATCAGTTCACTATTGCTGAACAACGTGCTACCTCTAAGACCAGCTACTTAAAACGACAATCTTTTTTTTTTTAATTGTTCACAAGTCTTTAGCTCTATTGGGGGTCAGCTGACCTTGGCTGGGCTCCTTTAGGTGTCTGGGGTTAAGTCTCTGGCTCTGTTCCAGGCTGGGCATGGCTAGGCAGCTGTAGAACAGGTACCCTTCAGCTTCCTCCTAAGATCAAGGCCCAACCCCCTTGCAATGACGGAGAATAGTGGGAGACATACAGGGCTGCTTCTAGCTGCCTCACCATTTCGTCCATCTCCTTTTATTGGCCAAACAAATCATGTGGCCAAGCCCAGATTTATACAGGGCAGAAGAGATCCCCCTCTCTAGAGGGGAAGGCTGCAGTGTGCCCTGGCAAAGGGCATGAGGCTGGGGGGGAAAGGAGTCCCAGGAATGTGGTCTGACTCTGATGATGAAGATGATGGTCACCTTGCACCCTGAGTGCTTTCCATAGACTTGTCACTAAACCAAGCATTCTGTGTGCATGATATTGTTTCTTGAAGTAACCCAAAGGGAATTATCCTACTTTGTAGGTGAGTAACCTGAGGTTGAGAAAGGTTAAATAATTTGCCCAGAAATAGTGAGAGTGGAGTCAGAATTTTGATCCAGATTTGTAGAGACCTCATCTTTCAGTCTCTGTAGCACTGCCCTCCAGTTCCTGCTCCTAGCTCTCAGCTGCTTGCTCCTCTCATTGAGGTTACTTCATGAATGAGCAGATGGACAAATGGGTGGGTGGATGAATATATATGGATAGAAGGTTGGGTATACCGGTGGATGAATAAGAGGACTGTGGATGAATGGGTGGTGGATAGATGGGAGGGTGAATGGCTGTATAGATAGATGGAATGTTAGGTGCTTAAATGGATAAATGAACATAATGGATAAAAGAAGGCAGAGGTATAGATGGTAAATGAATGAATGGGTAAATGGATGTGGTGGTAAGTGGATGGGTGGATGGGTGGGTGGATGGCGAGAGTGAATGCATAGATGTATAGCTAGATGACTGAATGGTGAATGGATGTATGGGTGTGTAGGTAGGTATCTGTATAGATGAATAGAGGGGATGAATAGGTTAATGGATGGATGGATGGATGGATGGATGGATGGATGGATGGATGGATGGGGTCAGCAGCTCTAGTAATCTCACCTCATCTTGAAATGTATTCTCTGCTTTGCTGTGCCATGCTACTCCTGGGAGGTCTTCCTCTCCTCATGGACTTTTCCACAAGTAAAGAGTTATCTGCTGGGTTGTAAGAATGCTGTCCAAAGGGACTCAGAAGGAAAAGGAATTCCTAGGAAGGCAGATGCCAGGGTGGGCCCGGATCCCTCTGGAGAGCATCCTAGAGGACAAAGTAGGCTTTGAGTTGATTAGGACTTGAATAGCTAGGCCTCTTCCTGCTGGGCCTTGGTCTGGATGTCACACTCAGAGAAGAGGGCAGAAGGGGGATGGAGAACCTCTCTGAGAGGATAAGTCCCCCTCCCCTTCCTCTCCTCTACCTTCTGCCCCTCAGGATCCACAGCTGTTCTAACCACAACCCTCTGCACATCTGCCTAACATCTGTTGCTTCCAGATTGGCCAGCCCAATCCAGGTCCTTGTTGCTGCCAGATGGGAAGCTTTGGACTCCCGCAGTTACCTCCATCGACCTGAGGAGGTCTTGGGCAGACTATGGGTATCTCTTGGTGGCTATTGGCGTAGCTATTGGGCTCCTGAAGGAAAGGGGAGTTGCTATACCCCACTGGGCTGCTGTAAAGACTGCACATCAAAGAGAACCCATCAATACCCCTTACCCAGGTGCTTGCTGTGTATGTTCTCCAGTCCTTGTCCCACATGCAAGGTGGCTGACAGGGGCCCACCATGAGTGTCTCGGCCTGCCCTGTGCTTCTTCCCTCTCATCTCACTACAGGAGCTTGTGAGCAAAGCTTTAGGCTCTGACGGGTACACTATCATGCTGCCCTCCCACCACTGCTGGCAGACACTGGTGGGGGTGCATCTCAGCCCCAAGTGTAGGACACTGCAGCATCATTATGCTGATTGTCACTTCCCCCAGACATATTGATTAGGCTCTGGGTCTGCCTTTGCCCACCGAAAGACTCCACAGCCCTTTAGTAGCCTCAGGGGCCTGAGAGAGACACTTTGATTCCAGCTCTACTTCTAGCTCAGGAGGCGAGTTTTTCTTTAATTAAAAAATGGAGAGTAATTCACACACTATCAAATGTACAGGGCTTATAATCTGATGAATTCTGACAAATGTCCTCAACTCATCTAAATTGAGTTGTAGAACCTTCCCATCTCCCCCGAACATGCTTTGATTTGGGGTGGAGTTAGGGGGCCTGAGAGGACTAGGGGATGGTAAGGCAGCAGGGGCAGGTGGCTCAGGACCTCTCATGCTTCGTTAGCTGGTGCTGCCACAGGTTGAAGGGCTGGCTGGATGAGCAAGCAAGGGGCAGCCTGCCTGGAGCTCAGTCCTGGGGCAGGAAATGGTAGTGAAAACTCCTGGGCCTTCTTCCTCCCCCACACCTGTGTACCCAAGTCACCTAGGAAGATTTCCATGCAGCAGACAATGTCCTCAGGTGCTCCCACACCCAAGGAAGACAGTCAGATGGTCCAGCATGCACCTGAAGATCATGTGAACACCTGAGATGATGTGTGGGCGGCTAGAGGTGGGCATCACTGTGGCCACGTGTAAAGAACAGGGTTATATAACACCCTCCCCTGGGAGTGGGTTTAATTACGTGGGCTGCCCGGAAATCCTTCTGTGCGCTGTCTGCCTCAGATCCCTCTGGTTGCAGTCTGTCCCTGTTGCCTCCTGTTCTTGAGGGAGCTGGAGGGTGGGCAAGAACCTGGCACTCATACAGGAACCTGGGCAGCTTTCTCCCCTTGGCTGGAGTTCTCCCAGAGCAGGGCTGTCTGGGGAGTTCTCTGGGAATGTATATACAAAGCAAGCATCGTTACCCTCCCTAGTGATAATTTTATAAAAGTATGAGACCCTCTTGAGTCATTTCCCTAATGCCCAGGCTGGATGAGGGTATTCCAGAGGGGGTGGTGATAACCTAGGATAGGAGCATTCAAGAATGCTCTGTGTGCAAGGCTGCAGGCACAGATGGGGTCTCAGGACCAGCTAGGTGGCCTCGGGCCCAAAGGAGGGGAACTTGGGGGAGCAGGCCATTCTTGGTCCTGTAAGAGGAAGCTGAATATGAATGAGTCTGCACCCAGACCCATGGGCCTTTGTGACCCCAAAGCAAAAAGGACCCACTTTGAACTCCCCAAAAGCCCCTTGTGCCACCACCCCCTACACCCACCTGTTTGTTTCCCTTCCCCACCACCTGCCAGGGTCTCCAGGTGTCTCTACTTTCTGTGCCCCTCAGCTGCTCTGATCCCATCGCACCCCCTGTACCCTCTCCGGCCTCCCTACATCTCCACCCTGTGCTCCCCATCCCGTGTACCCTCCTCTCCCACTTCTCCCAGAGCCCCCTGAATCTGTGTGCACCCTTCCCATCTCCTTGTGCCTCTTCCTCCCCCACTCCTAACCCCAACTAGGATCAGGTACTCTGCCTTGTCTTCCTGAAGCCCTTGACCTCTCCCACAGCCTCCCTGGATGAGTCCCAGCTTCTCTGCCCTTCCATGCCCTGCCCCAGAGGTGGTTGCTGGACAGACCTGGGCAAGTAAGTTCCCAGCCTTACCTGGGGCCTCTTATCTCCTGAATCTGACGAAACCAATAATCTTCAGCTTTGACTGGCCCCACCACGGGCTCCTGCGTGTCTGCTGGGTGGGGCTTCATGGACCATGCCTGGAAGGGACCTAGGCTGGTCTCTGGTCCTGCCTCTAGTTGAAGATGCCCCTGCCTCCCCACAGGTAGGATATGGCTGACTTCTCAGTTGGCTCCACAGGTTCTTTAGGTCTTGCCTCTGCCACCAGTGTCCTCAGCCAACTAGGACTCAGGCCTGCTCGTCATGGTACAGGGCAGCTCACTCACCCCAGCTCATGGCACCTTTGCTGAGCCCTGCTCCCACGTCTCAGCCCTTTCCTCCCCATCTGCATCCCTAGCGCCCTGTGTCCCTGGTCTGTAGCAGGCACCACAAAGTATTGCAATCATCCGTTTAAGTCATGGGACATGGACCCATCCTTAGCCCAGTCAGGTGCTTTGCAGGTGAGGAACAAAGGAGGGCTCTCAACCCTGTGTGGCGGGGGGGCGGGGGGGGGCTGCTCTCATGTGAGCAGCCATGTGCTGTGCTCAGGCCTTACAGGAGGGGAGAAGGGGTAGAGGGCCCCACCTGGCTTTGGGCCTCCCCCTCTAGACTGGATGCTGTACTGCCCTTGTCTGGCTGCCCACTGCTCCATCAGACTGGCCTCTTAGGGCTTGCATGTGATGTACGCTGGCTATACTGCCTAGTGTGGCCCAGCATGGGTGGGCCATGTGTGCTGGATACCAGAAGGCAGTAAGGCATTGTTGGGATGTCCTGTCCTGTGGATCCTGGTCTGCTTTTAGTGTGAGGGGAGCTTGTAGGGCCCACCTCCAGGGTTTTCCTCCTCCCCTACCTCCTCTGCCATCCCAGCTGTTTCCCTCCATAGCCAAGGAGCCCCACCCCCAGGGATATGTGTGTGGTGGGGATGGGAAGGAAATGGTTTGCTCTGGGCATGAGGTGAAACTCAGAGCTCTGATCTTTCCCTCCCTGCTTCCCTCCCTCCAACAAATACTGAGAACCTAGGATATATCAAGCTTAAGGTTTACAGTGGTGGATGCAACAGAGATTCCCAAGCCTTCCCAGATCATGGTGGAATGAAGAAGCACAATGAAATGTAATAATTTGCAACAAGTACCAGGAAGCTATGAGAGAGAGTGACCAGGGCCGGGGGTGGGGGTTGGCTTTAGCATGGGTAGTCGGGGGGAGGCACTGTCTTTAAAGATGTGATTTCTGCTTGAGGTCTGAGAGATGAGAGGAGCCGGACAAAGAGGTGGCATGTGAGGACGTCTGTCTGGGATGCAGTTGGGGGACCTGGTCCCCCAGAACCCCAGGTCCCAATGAACCCTTGCAGCATCCATGCCTTCCACTGGAGACTTTCTTATCCTTTGGGTTTTATGTATTTTTTTTACTCTTCCCTTCCTTCTTTCCTTTGAGGCCTCTTCTTGTTCTTGGCAAACCTCTCTCACCCACCCCTGTGTGGCCCTTATCCCCTCTGATGACTGATCTCATCTTCTCCTCGGTCTTCTTGTCCACGCACATGGCTGCAGTTCCCAGGGTGTTCAGTGATCTCTGGGTTAGTTATCTATCGCTGTGTGAGAGGCTACTCCAAAACATATGGTCACAAACAACCACCAGTTGTCAGCTGTTAGTTTCTGGGGTTTAGGAACCTGGGAGCAGCATAGCGGCGGCCCTGTCAAGAATCTGTCAGCCTGGGCTGCATGTGTGTGAAGTTGAACTCGGGGTAGATCTGCACGTGTGGACTGCTAGCTTCCATTCCTCTCAGCTTTTCCACTGGACACCTGGATGTCCTCATGACATGGTAGCTGGCTCCCTCCAGAGTGACCTGAGACAGTGCTACTCCACTGAGCAGCCCTGCTACCTCCTATGCTGTTCCTCACAGTCAAGAGGTGGACAAGACTGTCTCCCAAGCCTTAGAACATACATGGCACCAACCACCTCTCTATCTTTCCACCACAGACTCCTCTGGTTCAACATGTCCAGCCTAAACTCAGCCCACAACCCACAGCATACAGCCTTGAAACATTGCATTATGCCATTTTTAGCAGAAGAAAAGGCATCAAGGATAGCATTATGGCTGCATGTAATGATCAACTACATTGTTAGCCCAGCTGAAGTCCATTGTCAACTTTCCTGACATGAGTCTCCCAGCCCCTCCCCAACCTTATTACAAGCCAGCACCCTGCCTAGTAGCTGGGCAAACCAGAAACCTCAGAGATGGCTTCTATTTTCTTCCCCACGGGACTGATCACCAAGTCCTGTTGATAGCATTCATCAGACTCCTCCTTCCCTTCTGTGAGTCTACAGTTCTCACCCAGTCACCTGCGGCTGCTGATTGAGATGAAGGCCTTGCTTTCACCCTGCCGTCCACCAGGCCTGCACTGGCACCAAAGCATGTTTCCTAAGACACCAATCTGCATAGTTTCCTGCTTAAAATTCTTCAAATGGATTTTTTAAAGTCCTTGGTGTGGCATTCAAGGTGCTTAACGATCTGGTTCCTGACTTACGTGGCCAGTTGCATCTTTCAGTACCTCCATTTCCAAATGGCCTGCTGCTTTATTTGCATTCCCTAGAAGCCATCTCGCTGGCTGCTTTCTCCATGGCCCAGAATCTGCTGTCTCGTCTTCCTCTTCTGGCCTCTCCTCCTCTGCTTGATTCATTCCAAGATCCATTACCTAGGAAACTGTAACAACAGCACATCATTCATTCACTCAGATGCATTGTTTTAGCACCTGTTGTATACCACGCAGTGTGCCCAGTACCTTGGGTGTGGTGTGGAGCAAAACAAGGTTCCCCCTTGGGGAACTGCCATCTTGTGGGAGCCTTTGCTTGTCCCACTTGTGTGGAATGGTTGGTTGCCTGCCCTCTCCCCATTGGAAGTCTGGGGACAGGTTTCTGCAGCATTGTGTGTCCCAAGCATCCATCCTCAGCACAGCAAAGTTGCTTTCTGGAAGGGCCAGAAAGAGGAGCTAGGTGTGCAGAGTGTCCCTTCTGCCATGCCTCACCTCGGTCCTTCAGTGCAGAGGTAGGAGCCTGGCCTGGTGTGGGGAGGGGAGGTATAGATGACTGGAACAGCTCCATATCATCAAGAACTGCTTGACACCTAGGGGCCTGGTAAGCAACAGCTGGAGTATGGCTCTTGCATTTGGGGGACATTTCTAGTTTGAGCCCAGAGTCCCTCCCCAAGCTGCCTATCCCAGCCTCAGGACCAGGAGTTCTGGACCCCTAGGCCGAGCTCGGGACAGATAGCACCAGCCTCTTCTCCAGAGACTGGGCGACCTTGGGGAAAATCACTTCTCAAATTACACCTTCCACTTTGGGAGCTTTAAACACAGCGCAGAGGACACATAAATTACACGAGGCCCTTCCCATTCCTATTGGATGCCTTGAATAATGTAACATTCAACAATACCAAAAGGTACACTGTATTATTAAAATAGGCTGGTATTAAAACAGAAGAAGTGCAGCTACAGTAACACTGTCACAGACTCCCACCAGATGCCAGAATAATAAAACCCAAATTATTTTTTTGCCGGAGACAGGATTCATAAGGCATGAGGGGAGACGAGGGGGTGAGACTGGCTTTGCAAGAGTGGTTTAAAAACAGGAGGAGGAGGTTCATTTACTGGGAATATGGTATGTTCCTCATCATCTTTACTACGAAAATGCACTGCTACATGTTATTTTCCTCTTGGTTAAAAGCGTAGCAAGCTTCGCTTCCTTGGTTTGAGTCTCATTTTAAACTCTGTTGTTGGTGCTGAGCTTATGTTTTGGGGGAAGTAGATACCGAGGAATAATCAGGATGATGAGGAAGCCAGTAGCCCTGAGAGCTGCCGCAGAGGATGGATGAGAGGAGGTGGGGGAGAAGGGCCAGGGGCATGGAGGGAGAAGCTAGTGTAGGAGGAGGCCAGGCAAGGAAGCAGAGCCGCGTTGCACTGCGGAGTGAGAGTCTACGAGGATTCTGTATTCTAAGGAATTGGTATCTAAGAGCTTGATTTCTGATTTCAGGGTCCTTTGGAGACACTGTCAGGAAGGATACCATGAATAGCTCCTTCCTCGGGATATTTTAATGGTTTTAGAAAAATGAATTTTAAATCCTTGCTGTGACTTTGATTTTTATGTTTTTCTTTTACCTTTCTGCTAGGCAGAAATGGGAAGCTAAAATTTCCCTCTCTGCAATGAAATGAGCAGGCAAAGGCGTGGGTGTGGAGAAGGGCCCCCTCTAAGACACATAGTCAGTTCCTGGGGATTCTGTCTACCAGGTCTCTGATCCCTTTGGGAGGCCAGATAAGAATCCAAGCGTATTTCTGGTGATATTCATATTTTCATTTTGAAAACAAACAGCAAAATACAATGAAAACATAAAACTGCACTTCTGAATATTTCAGGGTCCTTTGGTGACACCACCACCATGGGCACAGACAGCCTCATTCTCTGGAGTCCCTGTGCCCCATTTGCCCCCAGGTGGCTCCTGCATGGGGTATATCTGACCTTCACAGAGAGGCCCAGTTTCCCAGCAGTCCTGCAAAGGCATTGACTCCTGGGTGTCAGGAGAAAATGCTGCTTTGATTTAGTGCAAAGCTCTTTCCATATATTTTCTCTATGGTTCTTGCTGGGAGGCCAGTGAGGTGACTTGCAGGCCCAGTAGATGGGGACTAAGTTGCTACTGCACTTGTCAAATGCCAGGCTGCTGGGGCTGCATCTGGCACAGAGTAGGAATCTCATATGAGTTGGTGGAGAAGGACCGGGGATGTCCAACCTGTCCAGGTCACAGAGCCTGGAAGGGGTATGCTGAGAAGAGAACTGAAACCTGCAAGCCCCGCTTCAAGCTCTTCCCACCTCACTGCCCCAAACTCTCCAAAATGTCCCCCAAGTTCTCAGACAGCAGGAGAGAGGATGGCCTGTTCCAAGGCATTTGAGCCAATGGATTATTTGTGAACCTTGAATTCAAGACCTACCCTTGGACAACCACATCTACCCACAGGGGCCACCCTTGTGCAATACTCCATGTACCATCTGAACTGGTGGGGTCAGGGGTTAGGGCAGTAAAATGAGGAACTTCTTCATTCACAGGCCCTTTTGGCTCTTTGGTGGCTTGTCATCTTGAATCCCATAAATAAAGCCACTTCCTCAGATGAGGCTTAGTTTATAAGGACCAGTGATGTGCCCAGTCTACCCACAGGGCCTGGAGTCCAAGTGTACCTTCCTCTTTGAGGTCTGAGGAGAAGCATGGACTTAACCTTTGTTGGTGGGCCACTCTTTTCAGGAGCAGCAGAGGATGCCGGGGGTCTTGGGACCTGGGGTTCTCTGGTGGGCTTAGTTTGCTGTGTAGTATGTGAAGATCATTCTGCTGCACCCCTCCGCTGGGAATCAGCATCCCAGGGCGATGAAGTGGCTGGCAGCATCATCTGATCCCTACCCGTTTTCAGGTTACCTAGGAATTTTCACCAGAAGTGTTGCGTCACGCACATGGCTCACCCACCCTGGCTTCTCTCTCCTCTTCCCATGCTTCATCTCGTAGAACTGAGTACAAACACCAAGAGGGGTCTGTCCTCGTGCCCTTAAGGTTTGTCCTTTTTTGATGACATGTGGGTGATGATGATGATGTCTTGGCCGGGTTCTCCTGGCCTTTTCTTGGCCCCCTCTTTTTCCAGCAGAAGCTCACCCATCACTCTAGACCCCCTGGCAGACAAACATCCATGCTCTGATCGAGGACAGTGCATCTGTCTAAGACCATCTGCGTCAGCCCAGGCAGGCTCTCCATTCTCATTTTCTCCTCTTCTGTCCCAGGGCTCTGTCTTCCCCATCTCTTCTTGGCCAGGGCCTGTGTGCCTGTGGCTTCTGCTCCAGTGGCTGTGATAACTTCAACTCCATCTCTTCCCTGTTCCCCTTGGGGTCCCATGTCCAGCTGGATGAATGTGCCTTGTCCCCTACAGTTCCTCATCCCTCCTTTAGTCTGTCTCTCTATCTGTCCCTCTTTCCTTCCCCCACCTTCCTCCTGTTCTGTGTGCGGCTTGCTTTTTGTGGAAGGGTGCCTTTTTGAAGTCGAGATGTTCCTTTTTTCCATTTTATCTCTCCAGTGACAAGAGTCCCAGGAGAGACCTTTTGCAGTCAGAGCACCAAAGGTAGCCTCAGGCCTCCTGTCACTTTGGACAAAGCTGGGAGCTGGCTGGCTCAGTGGCCAGGGGCTGGAGTGGACAGTCCACATGGTGGGCAAAGAGACTAACTGAGAAGCTGTGACTGGGGATGGTCTCTACAATTCCTCTCTGAGATTGAGCCTTCTGCCAGGCCCCAGGGCATAACGTTATCCCTGGGTGGGATCACACTTAATTAACACTTTGCAGCTCTTAGGGTCCCCCACTGCCCACGTCCAGTCTTGCTCAGACACTTAAGCATCCCTGGGCCCCCAAATTATTTGAGGAGCCACAATCTTTAAAGCAAATGGACTGGATCTAAAAGAAGCAAATAGAGAGATCAAGAAGGATTCACAAGTCATGGTGAATAGTGACCTTTTGCGCTCCACTGTCCCTGGGGGCCTGGAGTCAGAGGTACAGTGTGTGTGTGTGTGTGTGTGTAAGTGACAGGATGAGGGCTCAGAGTTCCTCACCTAATTTCCCTGTAGTAGGGACTGCTGAGGAGGCTGGGGACAATGTTTCTGCTTGAAGGTCAGCAGTTGGGTGCGCCCCGTGTGCTCCTGCACTGGGCAGTGTGCTTGCCAAGGCCGGATGGTAGGGGCCTGGCACTGCACTCTGCTCTCCGTGGGCTGCAATCAGTGCGCTCCACAGAAAGGAAGATGCAGCTCCTGCTCCCAAAAAAGACACACCGGACTCCTGTCCCTGTGAATGGCAAGTTGGGGTGGGGGGAGAGAGGGAACTGTGCTCTGGACCCTGGGTCCTGGGCGAGCTTAGGGAGCTCCTCTTGTCTCCATCAGCCCAGGCAGACGCCCTCCCTCAGCAGGCCCTGCCACTCTTGCACCCTGCCCAAGGGCAGCATGACCAAAACCACGACACAGGCTTTGCGGCCACTTTATTGCCATCTGCCTCCCACCACCCCACCCCGCTGTGCTCTCTGGCATCCTGGAGCAGAGACACATGGAGGGGGGCAGGAACTAGCCAAGCACCTCCAAAACCTTGATGGCTGGGGGCCCAGGGCCAGGAGGGGTATGTGCGGGCCATGGCCCTGTGTTCTGTGCCATGGTGATGGATGGTAGATGCTTTCACAGAGCGAGGAAAGATGCGCCTTTACAAGCGAGGACAGAGGACAGGTAGTTCTATTATCTCCCATTTGGCTTGGGTTGAAGAAAATGAAACTAGGCTGGCTGGGCCTTTTGTGGGGCCAAGGGGCAGCTAGGAGAGGCATGGAGGGCATAGGCTGCTCCTCAGCTTGGACACTTGGGTGGAAGCTGGTCTGACAGGTGACAGCGCTATGATGGGTCCCCACCCCCAGCCATGGTGTCTTTATCCTCTAAGCCAGCGGCTGCAGACGGGCTGTGTAGGATGTGTTAAAGTGAAATGCTGGCTTGGGAGGTGCAGAGTGGAGAGATGGATGCAGGGGGTGCCTCTTTCTGGGGTTTGTGTGCAGCTCAGTTCTGGGTGGAGCGATGCAAAGGAATTTGTCTCTGGAATAGGTGGATATAGTTCAGGAGTTACAATAAAGACCAAGGGGGTGGGGAGGGGAGCAAATCCCTTTATCTATCTGCCCTCCCCTCCTCGTTTTTGGACCTCTTCTCTGTCCTCATTGAACTTAGCTACCAGGGACTTTGGTGGGAGTCTTGGCCAGGCAGCTTTCACATATCCACCTACCCCAACATTCTACTAAGCAACTTGGGTCCCCAGGAATGGATTCTGTCCCCGTGTTCTTGTTGGACGCCCACTGCCCCTTATGCCTTCCTGTGCTACTCCTGCTGCTCCAGGAGGTGGCTCTGTCTGCCCCAAAGGCCAGAGAACAGGATAGATAAGGGTAGAAGGATGGCCTTGCCAGGCAGTACCAGTCCACCCCAGCCTAGGTACTCTCTGTGTTGGAGGTGTAAGAGAGCAGAGCAGGGCAGAGTCTCCAGGGACCACCCAGCCTGTGGGAGACTTGTGTGCAGAAGAGGTGACCCAGAAGAGCAAGAGCAGCTCTTGGGAGTCAAGTCTAGGGTCCCAGGATCAAAGAGCACCCTGTGGGGATCTCTCTGAAACCTCCAAGAAACATGAGGAACTTGGGATGGAGCCACTCCTTTTCAGCTCAGCTGGAACCAGGGATGAGGGGGTGTGGACCCCACTCTCAGGGAAGGCTCAGACCTCCCACTTGGAGCCTCTTGCTCTGAGAGGCCCATTGTACAGTGAATACTGCCCTTGCCTTTTGTGCCAGCTGCTGAGAATCCAGCCCTGAGGTCCAAGAGCAGTCTGCCTACTGGCAGTGAACTTGCTTCCCCTCTCTGAGCCCCCATCTCCCTCTTCCTGAGGGCCCCTGTCTGTCCCTGCAGGTCTCTCCCTCACTGCCTTTAGACTGAAGAAACAGCATAGCACATTCCACTTCCCGTGGAGGAGGGGCCTCCGGAGCCAGGGTGTTTCCACCCCTTCCTGTGCCCAGAACCTGTGCCCAGCTACCTATGTTGAGTGTGGTACTGTAGGCATTGCTGGGTCTCTCCCTGAGGCTGGCAGGGGTCTCTGTGAGGTTTCTCCTATCATTAGGATGGGGGTTGTGCTCCCTTAAGTAACTGCACTTTAGGAAAAGAAACAGTTTTAATAGTAGTAGTGTTTTTCCTTTAAAGCCCTGTCATGAGATCTCTGTGATGGGCGGGTGGAAGGCTTTCTGTCAGTGGGGCGAAGTGAGGAGCTCAGCTACTCCCTGGTACTCCCAACCCGATCACAGAAGCACCCAGAGCCAGGCTCTGGGCTGATGGAGCGGACCTGCCTTCTACCAGCCTAACAGCAGGCACACTATTTGGGGTAGGATAAATGGAACAAACAGAAATCTTCCTGGCAAAGGTGCTCACCCCCCACATTTGGAAGCTACAGAATCCACCAGCCTCCTTCTGCTTCTTAGAGCCTAACTCTGGAAGGTGGGACACTGCTCTAAACAAAACCAGGAGCAGGAGTGGGAGAGAATGAGAGTGAAGAGTTCTTTCCTTCACTCTTCCCTTCAGCAGGAACACACAGTCCCACAGCTGCAAGGACCTGCTGTCCTCAGGGCACATTCTTCCCAGCAGAGGCAAAAAAGCTTACCAATGCCATCAGATGGTGGGTGCTGGGGGAGCAGGCACAGGGAAGGGAGCAGGGCACGCCAAGAAGCTGTGACTTTTACAGGGCGTTTGGCCTGGGATGGCCTCCATGGGAGGTGCCACATTCAGAGTCCCTGGGGAGAGGGGAGCAGGGCAATCAGCCACACCATAGGCAGGGAGGGGCATGGCATGGAATGTGGTGGGAGCGAGCTGTGTGTGGAGGGGAAATGGGAGGCTGGGGCTGCAGACACGTGAGGGGCCCGGCTGTGTAAGTGCATGAACCTGTTGCAAACCCTGCATCTTAGCTTTGCATCCATCATCTTGTCTTATTTTCTTAGAGAGCAAGTCTCTCAGGTCCTGTAGACCTCAGGCTCCCCAAAGCTGGATTCACCATGGCTATAGATATTTTCTCTGAATGAAGTGGGACCATGGGAGGGTTGTGATCAGGGTCGTGGTGTCAGCTGACCAATCTCATACAAAGAGCAGGACAAGGTGACTGCAGAAGGGCTGACAGTGGAGGCTTCCAGAAATGAGAGCAGGAGGGGGCCTGACAGAAGACAGGGCAGCTTAGTGGTATGCAAGCATCCTGGGGCTGAGGAACCAGAGGAAGTGGGTGACCAGAGTCAAGGCACGCAACAGCAGAAGGACCTATGCGCGGCTCCTCGGCAACAGAGTTCCATGGTGTGTTTTCCTCCAGATTCCTTTCACTTCCCTTGGCTTGAAAAGCAAAAGTGCTCTTTGGAGGAAGGGATGCTGATCCCTGGAGGCAAACCTGGGCAATGCTGCTCTCTCTCTCCTCTCGTTTATTAATAATGAACTAGAACTTGTTTAGATTAAAATGAGAACGACTGATTCAAAGGCACTTTTCAGAAACCTTTTTTCTCTTTTCCTTCAGATTGAAAACCTGTCCCTGAGAATTTAAGCCCTTCTCGTGGTACCTGCTCTCCCAGAAACGCTCACTATACCCCAGAACCTCCCTGGGGCCTCACTGCCCAGTGACACCGCTCTCCCTGCCCACTGGCACCAGGTAAGACTCCCCACCGGCCTGTCATGCACACTCTGAGCTTGCACTTGGGAGTGTGAATCACCAAGGCAATTTCACTTGACAGAGGAGTGGCAGGGCTGGGTGCTCTGTTTGGGTCTCTAGCTTGCAGATCATGTTGGCTTGTAACTTTCATTAGGAAGGTCTGGCAGGTTGGGAATGTGACTGGGTGAGTTTTGTAAGGCCGATTTGAGCAGCCCAGCAGGAAGTGGAAAGAGGGGAAGGAGACAGGTTATGAGTGTCCTTGATAGCTATGTTGGATTTTGTCTTCAGGGCAGGGTGTGAATGACCCAATTTGCCTGGTATGAAGATGACGCTGCCTTCTATGTGGGAGCAGACAGAGCGGGGAAGTTGGAGCAGGAGCAGGGTACAGCTGGGGAGCTTCTGCCCTCTCTCAGAAGGGCAACTGGGTGGGGCACAGGCTCAGGATGAGAGCAGAGGGATTTCTGGGGCCATGTTTGGGGCAAAGCTTTGAACAACCCCCGCTGCACACCAACATGGCTCCTTAGCATTGCCGTAAGCATGCAGCCATGTCTGCGGGCACTGCGTCACTCTTCTGACCAAAGAGGCTCTAGAGGACCTTGCTGGAGACATGTTCGGGGCTGACTCATGCATCCAGATGCCTGTGTGTGGCCTTGATGCTCTGTCTTTTAATTAGCTTGGGGAAGGCAGGTGGCAATCTGAAGTAGAGACAGGCACATGGGTCAGTGGCCCGGTGTGCCAGGCTCCTGACCTCTGCACGTACCCTGCCCCCACGTTTGTACCCCAGCTGTTGGCATGGACCTAGATGTGAGCTCCACAGAGGTGCTGCCCACCCCTCATGGATGCCTGTCCAGCTCAGAGGCAGTGGCCCATCCCTAGAGAAAGGCCTCCTGCCAGGGACTTCCACACCCCAGGTGGAGAAGCAGAGGCGGGGAAGCCTGTGGGAATCTGGGTGGGCTGGGGTGTTGGTCCAGGAATGTCCTCAATATGAAAGCCACATGATGTGGCTCCCTCATTGCAGAAGCATCCTAGGGTCAAAGCAGGTTGCAGGGAGGGAATGGATTTCTCCCAGGCTGTTGCCCTGCCCTGATCATTCCTTCTGTCTTAGAAAGGGTCCCATCCGGTAGATCTCATTTTAAAGTTCATCCCTTCACATATGGGTTCAGTTTGGGTTTACTGTATAGTAAATTCCAAGTCTTTATTAATAACATGAATGGAAATTAATCTGCTGCAAAATCAGATTTGTCTCCAAATGCAATGCCTGCGACCTGGGGCAGATGGCTTTGCAGCTGTCCAGGAAGAGATGCCCCCCACCCCCAACATCCAGGACCAAAGCCCTGGTGGTAGTCACATGCTATCTCCTCCTTTCCTCTTCCCTTGCCCCTGCCACTCTCATGGGACAGCCAGAATCTCCCACACCACACCACTGCATTGTTGGGGTGACTCAGCAGAGCCAGCTGGCACAACTGGATGTCCCTTCCCCAAATGTTTTTGCAAGGCAGGAGCTCCACTGTTCTGCAGCCCAGAGGTGAGCTAAGGCTTCTGCCTGATGTTAGGGGCCACATGTGCAGGACAGCAGGTGACTGAGGCAGGGGAAGCGCATGTTGAGGCTGTGGGTGAGTGACCCCAGCTATGCTGCCTGCACTATTCAGGTAGAAACGTGTTGATCTCTGGTGCCGCTTGGAGTTGCACCCATGAGCATGACGAACACTTTCCCATAAATCATCTCCGATGAGCGCACTTCCTGTACTCATCCATCATGCCTGTCTCTTGTCTGCTTGTTTTTAAAAGCTGTTAAACCAGAATCCATCACAGAGATGCTGGCACCTTGGGCTGAACTGATGCACAGGCTGCCCAAGTCAATAGTGGGCATGCCTTGCACAGCATCCCTGTGGCATGGTGGTCTCCCCAGCAGGGATGGGGAGAGGGAGAAGCCAGTTTCTCTTGACACTCACACAGATGTTCCTGCCCATGGAGGCTTGTCCACCCAGGCTCTGCTAGGGGATGCTGTGGGGCCTACCTCTGTTGTGGCATCTTCTCCAGTCTGAGACTTTAATTTGAAGACTTTAGCTTGAGCCCACTTTGGAAATATGGGTCCGTTTAAAAACACTTGAGGCTCCCCTCTGTTGACACATGGAGTTGAAAAAGTGGGCTTCGGTTGGTTACAGGGCTTGGAATCTGTTATCCCTTCTGAACATTCACCACAGGAACAGCTCTGGGAGTGTGCTACAGAGATTGGGAAACAAGGGCCTGGGACCCCTCAGCTCTCTCTCTCTCGCTCTCTCTCTCTCTCCTTTGAGGAATTTTGTGTTCCTTAAGCTTTTTACACTTTCTCTTCCAAGACCCCTCTCTGCCAACCTATCACTTTGCCCGGCCCTCTCAGTGTGGTTCTGGGACCTGTACAGTTGCACACAGGCCCGTGGGGTCAGGGAGGAGGTGAGGAGGTGTCTGAGATGCTCTCCCCTCTCTTCTTTCCACATGAGGAGGAAATCAGAGGCTGGAATCTTCCTGGTTGTCTTGAACCCTCCTCTAATTGGTGCTGGCCCTGTTCCAGGAGCTCTCCAGGTTGTCTCTAGACAGATGCCACTGCCCTCAGTGGCATTTGTGATGTGTGCTCCCATCTGCTTTCAGTCTCTCCACCCTTTTCTTTGTCCCGTATGTGTCAGGTGAAGGAGAAAACTGCTTATCAGTGCTGGTGTGATGTTTTTTCAAAACTAGAAAAATGAACCAATATTTTTTGCCTGGGCACCCCTGCGCTCTGTGTGTGAGCCACAGGAGGCTCCGTGGGTCACAGAGGGTGCTGTCAGAGAGTTCCCTGGGCCACCGCTCAGTGCTGAAGCTGTCCAATTAGAGCCCATTAGTCATCGTGTGTTAAAGCATTAAGAACAATTAAGGGTGAGAAGAGCCTCCAGATGTAATCCAGTGCTGAAGCCAGGAGGGATGTCGCCCATCTGAGCAGAGGCTGGATGTGGCCACCAGCATCTAAGGTGGAGCCTGGTCTACAGGGCCCAGGATATTGGGTGTGGCACCAGAATGATGATCCTAGTAGATGGATGTTGTAATTCAGACTTCTGTCTTCCTTTCCTGTGGCTCTGTGACACAGAACAACAGAGCAGGTAGCTTAAAATAGCTATTCTTGCATGGTCCTGGGTGCCAGATATTCCCAACCCAGGTGTCAGTAGGGAAAAACCATCCCATCTTCTCCCCTGGCTCCTGGTGGCTGTGATATTCATTGGCTGTGGCATTCTTTGGCTTTAGACACATATGTTAGTGTCTGTCTCTTTCATCATGTGACAGTCTCCCTGTGTGTACATGTATCTAACTCGTCACATGACATTTCTGTATGTGCATGCATGTGCGTGCGTGTTTCAGTTTCCCTCACTTTACATACACATCAGTCACTACATTGGTGCCTGCCCTATAGTGCGATCTCATCTCAATGCCAAATAAGTTCACTCTGAGGGTTAAGACCTACTTCTTTTGAACATATTCTATCTATTGTGTCCTCCATAGCTATTCAGGGAGGTGAGCCCCAGTGCTATGACTTTGACATGGCCTCCACTGCTCATCTCAGTATGTCCCACTGCCACAGCCATGATCTTCTCCAGACATGGGGAGTTAGGGGTGGGCTGGCTGCTTGGATGATTTTAAGACAATGATGAGAGGAAACAGAGGTACCATCGGCCACTCAGCACAGCGAAGGCCAGGATGATGTGAGCCATAAGAGGATGTATGTCAGTTCATTTTATGCCACTATAGCAACAGTTCCTGAGACTAAATGATTGAAAGGAACAGAAGTTTATTTGGCTCATGGTTCTGAAGTGTGAGAAATCCAACATCCAGAATCTATCAAGGTTTCTAGCTGCACCTTAGTGGGGATACCCAGGGCAGACAGAGCGAGTGTGCTAGCTCGGGTCTCTCTTTCTTGTCTCCCGTGAGGCCTTTTATACCACCATGGGCTCCACCTTTGTGACCTAATCTCTCCTAATCACTTCCCCAAGGCCTCATTTCTGAGCAACATTGACATGTGGCATTGGGGACTGACTCCAACACAAAGCCTTTCAGGGTCATGTTTAAATCACAGCCATGGCTTCTTGAGAACCCCAAAACTTGAGGTCAGAATGTCCTCCACAGACCAAGAGGTGGGAATGGCACCTGGAGTTAATGGGCTGAGGTGCTTCTGGGGTCCCCCCTTCCTACCACCCCATGATCAAAATGCTCTTGAGAGCAAACTGGAAATTAAAACGCCGAACCTAAACCCAAACCTAAAATAACTGCTGTGTGTGTGTGTGTGTGTGTGTGTGTGTGTGTGTGTGTGTGTCCTCAGGGTGGGAGTAGGGGTGGAAAGGAGCTTAGGTAGATGGTGTGATGGTGACCTTGTGTCACCAAGCATTGCTGAGTAATGGCTGGAATGGCAGGAAGCTCACAGGGTGTGGCCACCTGCAGCGACCAGTGGGGGGGTGAATCAGGATGTCAACATTATGGAAGGGGCTGGAAGCAATCAAGTCCAATAAAGATCAAATAATGTAACATCCTGTGCTAGACACCTGTGGGCCCAGAGTCTCTCAAATGGTGCTGAAGGCTTGGAAATCTGTCTAGCTGACCTGAAATACATGCGGGTGCAGGGCATCTTATCTGAGATGGTTGTCATCTCAAGGTTATGTGCACATACTCTGGTTTCTCTTCAGATCGTATAAATCTTTCAAGGTTATGTGCACATCATCCCCGTTAATCTTCATAACAACTCTGAACTGAACGCAATAAGGAGACTGAGTCACAGCTATATAGTCAGCATAGGACTGTGCAGAATTAGAGCCCTTAGTGACTCTCCTGACACCTGCACAGAACATATCTCAAATGATCCAAGTCAAAGCTACTCAAAGTGAGGGCCACAGGTGAGGCCCTCTCTGTGAGCAGCTGCTACTGGTCCCTCCAAAGGAATATAAACTTGAGAGTAACTGTATTAGTCAGTGTTCTGCTACTCTACAAAATACCTGAGGCCAGTTAATTTTATAAACATAAGATACTTATTTAGCTCACAGTTCTGGAAGTTCAAGAGTACAGTGACAGCATGAGCTGGAGTCTGGTGAGGGCCTCCTGCAGGTGGCATCACAATGAAAGAAACGTGTGCAAGAGAAGCAATCACAGGTCTGGACAAGAAGCTGGTGTGGGAGACTCTTTTATAACAACTTGGTCTTCAGAAACTAACTCAGGGTTTCATGAGAACTATGTTAATATTCTCTGAGGTCCACGCCCAGTGACCTGAGGTGCTTCTACTTGGCCCTTCCTTGTCAAGGCCTTACCACCTCTCAGTGTCATCAGTTTGAGGACCAAGGCTCCACCACAAGCACCCAGGGACACATTCAAACGATAGCAGTGGATATCTAGACTCTTTTATAGCAATTTGGAAGAGCAATTTTGGGTCTGTTGAATCTAATAGGAAATTCAGCTTTGTGTTTTGTGTGTCTCTTTTTGTTCCATTTTTCTAGTAAGTTCTTTTTTATAGACTTTCCTAAACAAAAATGTAGGTCCATAACAAGTTAGAAATAAAACAATGCCTCTTTTGCCACAGCTAGTTTGAGAAGTACTCATATAGAGCATACACAGTCAGATCACAAAGCTGGCAATGCTGGCTGCTGATGAGCGTGTCCAGCACAGTGGTCTCGTCAACAATGCAGAGTGATGGCCTACATGTGAAGGTGTCTGAGTCTACTTTGGCAGCCATAGCAAGGACCAGACCAGGCGGGTGTGGGGGAGAGGGGGCTTAAGCAACAGAAATTAATTTTCTTGCAACTCTGGAGCCCAAAAGTCCAAAATCAAGGCATCTGCCTGGATGGATTCTTCCAAGCTTTCTCTGTTTGGCTTGTAGATGTCTGTCTTCTTGTGTCTTTACGTGATCTTCCCTCTGAGTATCCGTGGCCTGCTCTCTTCTCATAGGATGCCAGTCATACCAGATTAGGAGCCCACCCTTGTGACCTCACTTCACCTTGCTAACTTCTTGAAAGACCCTGTCTCCAAAGACAGTGACATTCTGATGTATTGACGGTTAGGACTTCAACGTATGAATTTTTAAAAACATAATTCAGTTCATAACAGAAAGGTGCAAGGGAGTTTTCAATACTATTTTTGCAACTTCTTGTGAGTCTTAAATTATTCTAAAATAAGAATTTTTTTTAAGGAGAGCCTCTTCCCCCCAACATGGCCACAGTGGTTTACCTAGGGTGGGTCCCAACAGGCATGCATTGTCCTGGGTTTATTGGTACTGTTTCCTGGGTTGGAGGTCAAGTTGGTGTGGCCCAGAACCTGTCCCTCCTGGCTGTCTGACTTCTTTCCACTGTGCCTACTGGTGGCTGAGGGAAGGTGGTGTGGCCCTGGGCTATGGCTCTGCAGTCCTCCTCTCTGGGATGCCTTAGGGACACAGGGCTCTACATTTTCTCCCACACTTGTGTTCACAGCCAGTTTCCATAAAAGGCATCTTGATATGTACTCTTGTTACCTCTCTGGAAGTCTCCCTTGACCCTGGGGAGCAGCTGGTCACAGGTTACACATGCATATGTGGCAGGAATCACGCTGGGGGATGTGTCAGCAAACCTTCAATTCTTCACCCACACTAGGGGCCCAGGTCCCATCCAATGGCATTTGCAAAACACATTTCTTCACAGAAGAATACGTTGTTGTACAAAGAGTTTTCAGGTGATGATCATCCTTTAAGTACCAGGATCTGCTGTGTGGCTGTGGGTTTGTGTGCTTCCCCATTTCTCCTGTGCCATTTGCAGCTAAGTATACAAGCACTTGCATTGCCAGTGCTAGGCAACCTAGTGCTTCTCAAACTGAAGAACCCACATCCACCCATTTAGACCCCCAAGGATATACAACAGAAGCAAAGGCAGCTGACCCTACAGGCTGAGTGTGTCATCTGTCTAAACATTTGCTTTAGTCTAAGTATTGCCAGTGCTATGTGCTCAGCCCTGGAGCAGGCACGGCCAGAGGTAGCATTTGAGTGTTGTCTCTTGCCATGAGCCAGAGTGTCATGGCCATCATTGTAGTCAACCATCCTGTTGCTAACAATGTTCCCAATGCCAGGTCATTGTGATTTTTTAATTATTTAGGGTGTTGCCAACTCTGAACACTCTGCAAAATTTGTTGTTCATATTTCATAGCAAATACCTCAAGCATGGCCCTCTGACCACCCTCCTGATGGTCCCTACTTCCCTTAAACTCAGAAATATAGGAAGTGGATCCTGTGAGATGCTATTCCCACCAGATGCTTCCTGCTACCTGTCTCCAGCACAGAGGACTCTGAAAGCCATGACTTATTTCAACTCTGCAGATAGGGATGCTAAGTATTTTTCCTGAGGCAGGCAGAACCCTTGTGTCTGTCTAAGAAGAAGTTAATTCTGTTGCACTTTCCTCCTTCACTGAGCAGAAAGTGAGGACTGGCCATTGTGTTTCATCTTGAATGTGATGGTGCATCTTGGGGCTGGGACACACACATTGTATGCAGCAGGCTGCTCACAGGCTACAGGAGATTAAATGGCTTGTCTTAGATGACAGAGAGGCATGTAGCGTTGCACTGGGAGTGTGCATTTTCCCTCTGAAGGCTCCCAAAGAGAGAGAATATTAAACCTGTACCCCTGGGGAACCAGGCAACTATTGCCAGAAGGGGGCCAGAGAAAGCATGACATTTCTTTGAAGTCTTATTTGTTATCGTAAAATTCACACACATCTTACATCAAATCCACAATATGCTTTTGCTGGCTGTAACATAACAATAATATTTTCTCCCAATACTTAGACTAAAGCAGATGCTTAGACAGATGACACACTCAGCCTGTAGGGTCAGCCGCCTTTGCTTCCTGCTATACAACCTTGAGGGTCTAAGCAAGGGTGGGTGTGGGTTCCTCAGTCTGAGAAGCACTAGGCGGGTTTTAGGGAAAGGAAGTCTGACATTAGATACATGTGCTAAAGGGCGCTTTACACTAGATGAATTTAATGCTATCTTCCTGTGAAGCTATTGGAGACGCTGCTTAGGTTGCTGTGACATTTCACAAAGGGAGCTGGTCATCTGGAGATGAGCTGCTGAGTAAAGACAGTCACATCCCAGACATGCCCCAGCTTACCATCCCTCTCATTTGCTGGTAACAGCCTGTACTCCTTCTCTGTCCAGTGGGGGACATATTGGCCCCTGCTTGTTGGCCACTGGGGGTGGGGTGATATCTCAGGCTGAGGGCCTCCTGTATCAGGTGAAATCACAGCTCATATCTCCTCCCTCTCTAGAATCTACAGAGGCTTGAGGAGCAGAGATTGGGTGTGATGTTGGGGGCCTGGGATTAAACATCGAAATAATTCAAAAAGGGACCCAATACACATCCTCATCTGAGGAGCTCAGGTCTGAAGAACCCACATGTGTGTATCTCTCCTGCAGTCTGGGCTCTTAGTCTTGAGTACCCCCCAGGAGAAGTTTTGGGGTGAAGAATTGAGGTCCACAGGTGCACTGCAGAGTGCAGAGGGTGGAATCTTCCTGCGTGTTCTTCTGACTCCACACTGACTCACTGCCTTCCCTTTACCCTGAGCCTGGGTCCCTGTCATTTCTTAGGCCAGATCATCCCATCCTGGTGGGATGAGGGGGACCCACCTGGAGGGGCTGGGACCTGGAAATAAATCTGCTGTGTCCTGCTGTAGGCAGAGGTAATCCAGCACCTAAGTGTGGTCAGGCAAGGCTGGCAGAAGCCCATCAAGACTGGGAATATGCAGTAGGCACCTGGACCTAAGCAGCCCTGCCCCATCCCCAATGAGGGAGGTCTGAGTACAAGTGGCCCAGTCCTTCTTAGCAAGACATGAGATAGGACTGTGGCATATAGACAGGGACACAGTTATCCAGGGAGGGGCAAGAGGCAGGACCAGGTAACTTCACATAATTGTGGGGTCGCTCTTCCCTAAACACATCCCGGGGGTCATACTTGCACTGCAAGGGGATTTCCAAGGCTACAGTGGCTGGAAAGGGGTCTCAGAGCTGCCAAGAGGAGATGGGCACAGACCTGCACTTGGGCCTGCCCAACAAAAGTGTCAGCCATCTCATGCTCAGTGGAGGTTTCTTTCTTGGTCCATCTACCACCAATAGACCAACTTTTCTGAAATGAACCATAAAGGAGAAGGTATAGGGGGAAATATGGCTTATTTTCTTTCTCCATCTATTACCCATTCATCTATCTATCCGTCCATTATCCACATATCTATTTATCCATCAATTCATCCATCACTCATCTCTTTATTGATCTATTCATCCATGTAAGTATTACCTATCTATCCATCTGCTTATCTACATATCCATCCATATCCACCCATGTTGTATCTCTCCATGCACATATGTATCATGGTATATCCATTTATCTCTTATTTATCTATTCATCCATCCAGCTATGTATCTATCTTTCTTGCATGTATGTTTACATACATACACATGAATGTGCACACACATACATACATATGTGCACCCAGTGTCTACTTATCTATATATCCAGCCATGTGTCTATTATCTATCTATGCATCTGCCTACCAGCCACCTATGTGTGTCTGTATCCATCTATTCACCTGTCATCTAGCTGTCAATCTATCTACCTGGAAGTTCCTGATTTCTATTATTATTGGAGTTTTTTTTAAAAAACTTCATCTTCTTTGTTATTGGGGTGTGGGGCTCAGGTGGGAAGGGAAAATGACCATGGCCATGTTTCCTTATGCTGCAGTCTCTGACACTCAGCAAAACAGGGCTGTCAGCCTATGCAGAGGGACATGAGAGGCAAGCAGGAGGCTTGCCCCCCACCCTGGTGCTGGGTCCCTATACTCAGGCAACTCAGTGGGTAGGCAGGACACAGTGGGGAGCTTCAGGGAGACCAGAGGCTGCGAGAGCAAGGGACGGAGGAGGAGAAGAAGGGAGAAGAGGAGGAGAGGGGTGGCGATAGCAGCCTCTCTGAGACCTTGCTCAAGGTCCCTGCCTAGAAGGAACGAAGAGTGCTTCTCAGAGAGAAACACTTAGAATTCTGGACAAAGACAGATAACGAGCCCGGTTAAAGGAGAACACCAGAAACAAGGGCCTTGGTCCCTGAAACCTGGCAAGTAGCAGGTGTGGGGCAGCGTTCCACTAGGTGCTGGCACCTCTGGGAATGGGCTGGTGAGGAAGGGCCATGTGGTGGCAGTTATTGCCCTGACATTCTACAGATAGGAGGCCTCTGGAGGAGCCACTGGTAGGGTTTCAGACCTTTGTTTTTCAGGTATGTAAGGCATAGGGATGGGTATGCTGACCACAGGAACATAGCTGAGACATGGCCCATGGATGAAATGTGGCCTCATGTCCCCAACAACCATGTATGTTTCCCTGGCATCAGGAACAAGCTCTTCTTAAAGAGGAATACGTTAAAAGGAGAAGTGCTGGCCAGGCTGGCTGCATCCCCCATCCCTAAGCCACTTGGTAATGAGCTCACCACAGTGCTGGCTGTGCATCTTCCTCAGATATGTGCTGTCCTGTGTGTGACCCATGTGGGTTGTGTGTGTGGTAGCCCTGTGTCATAGACAGTGAAGCCACCATTAAAATGCCCTCTTCTCGCGTGGCCAGGATGATTCACAGCTGTGGAGATGTCACCTGGCAGGTCTGAGTCCAGGAGACCCTCCCGCCAGCCCACAGTTTCCATCACCCAGGTGAGGAGCAGTGGCTCCCCATGGAAACCTCTTCTCCAATCTCCTTAGTTTACAGCTCCAGCCAGTCGCCGGGCCTCATAGCAACCAAGCTGGCAACGGCGCCTGGTACCCAGGAGAAAAATCAGCAAAATCGCTTTCTTTTGGGGAGGGTGTGTGTAGGGGGAGGTGCTCAGAAAAATCATTGCTTTTCATTATATAATAGGCTGATTTTTCACGCTCACTTTCTGGAAATGCAGAGGCTCTTGAATTGCACACAGGGATGAGGGTCATCAAGGGCTTCTGATGACTTTTCTGGTCTGATGGAGAGGCCAGGTCTGTGCTCCTTGGGGGAGGGATGAGACTACACAGGCAGGCAGCCAAGAGCAGAAGGAGGGGCAATCATCTGTCTGCCACCTATCAGGGGCAACTTCATGCCTGTTCCTGCATCCCCAAGGAGACCAGTCCAGATAACCAGGGTGTAGGATGCTGAGTAATTATCAACCAGTATAGCTCAGAGCAGGGTGCAAAGGTCTAGCCAGGTTGAGGCCCTAGGACCAGAAGATGGAGGATGGTCACAGGGCATTACCCCACCGACAAGGTGGGCAAGTCATATCCCCAACTGTTCAAGGTAGAGCGTGCAGGAGCCAAAGGAGGCCTGGGCTGTGACACAGAGGTGCCAAGAATCTCACATGAGTGCACAGGGCTGTGGGTGACTTCTGGATCCTGTTGATTCGGGTACAGTACAAACCTGGGCTGAAATAATAGCTGGATTGTTCCTGGGAGACGAAATGGATGCCTGAACTTTGCTCAGGGAGAGAGGGCCCTGATGAAGGCCCTGGATGCAGAAGGAGGAGGAGAAGTATGGCAGAAGTGCTCAAAGCAATGTCCAACCCTGGCAGGTGTTCTATTCTGTGACTGGCACTGTCTGGAGCCAGTGATCCCATGTCCACCCAGGGATGGGCAGTGAGAGGCCACAGGGCCTAAGCAGGGCTGCCTCCTGAGAGACTCCTTCATTGCCTTCTTACTGTGGGCACAGGGAAGGTCCTGCAGGGGCTGGTATGGCCAGACCAGAGCCTGGGGTCAGGAGATGGCCTCAGGGCTGCTCCTTGGGCATCTAAGGCTCAGCTCTGCCTCGTTAGCATGCAAGGAGTGCCACGCACTGAGAAATTTAGATGTATTTTTTTTTTGCATGTGTGCTTGCATGTAAATGTGGGTAGGTGCTGTCCTGATTGATGGCAATTAGCATTTTCTAACGGGAACAGATGTTCGGATTGCCAGGAGGCTGGTACCTAACGCCCACACCGCCATCTGCTCAGCTGGGCAGGGCCGGGGGAAGCGGCTCCGGCCCGCGGCCCTCCAGTCCTTGGTGGTGTGTACTTAACAGGATTGTGTGAGATTGTTTCTGGAGGGAAGAAAAATAATAATAAAGATGTTTTCAGGGTTATAAATAGTTCATGCTGCTTATTATGGGATGGAGCTCATCTCTCTGACTAGCAGCCCGGTTTCTGTGTGGTGTGAACATAAGGGGGATCTGAACAGAATGTACAATGTCTGCCCTGTGCTGAGAGGACAGAAGCAGCCTGAGGAGCCAGGGTCATGGGAGTTCTGGGGCTTGTGGGTCTGAGGTCGAAGAAGGTACACAGGACAAGGAGGGGCTGGTAGTGAAGAGAGGAATAAATGGACTTGAAGCTTGTGGTCCTGGTCCCAACTAGCCCCCAGGAAGATTGGCTCAGGAGCGTGAGGCCCTCAGGTCCTCAGTGGGCAGGGCTTGGGACTGGGTCACATCCCTATCCTACTCAGTAGCTAGCGATGTCTCTGAGCTTCACCTGTAAAGTGGGCTGAGCGATGCTGGGCAGAGCTCACTGGGCTTCTGAAAAGAATAGGGGGTGATTCATATATGGAGCCAATGCTTCACAGTGCTGGTGCTCAAAGGCAGAGTTGGCCTCGGTTCCAGCTGTTCCCAGGCCATGGGGTGTGGGTGTTAGGCCTAGCACGGTTGCAGAGTGCTTGGCGTACTGCCTTTGGCCAACCAGGATGGCTCTTACAGTCTCCCGGCGGCCAGCACAGGCATATTCTTGTTCTTTTTCCCTTTTTGGCTTCCTAAAGCAAAACAATTTGTTTGTTTGCTTGCTTGCTTGCTTGCTATAAAAAGAATTCTCTCCCTCCCTCCTTCCCCTTGGCCCAGCAGCAACCAGCTTGTACTCCTCCCCCTCCTCCTGCCACCATGTCTGCCCTACAGCCCCTTCCTCTCCACAGGCAGATGTCTGTTGGGGGGGGCTCTGTTGCCAGTCCTCCGGCCACCTTGACAGATGTCCCTCACTGCCATGGTGGGGGCTTTGTGGGCTGAGGTGCTCAGCTCTGCCAGGCCCCTGTGACACATTTGTGGCCATGTCTGGTCCTGATGACATCTCTCCCATGCCGGAAGTTCCAGCAGCATGGTGCCTGGGGCTCCTCTGTAACAAACCTGCCCCTCTTCTCCAGGCCATCATTTACCTTTCCCTAAAACATCTTCCTGGCACATTGCCCACCATGTTGGAAGTGGCTTGGAGGAGACGACATTTGCGGTTCCCTTGGTGGTAAAGCAGGTATGAGGGCTTCGTGATGTGTCCCCATGTCACAGCAGCCTCGCTGCAGAACTCAAGGAGCCCTGTGCCCTGTGCTTCCCATCTGGATTTCCTGGCCTGTGTCCAACAAAGTCACAGTCAACTTCACGTCACTGATGGCTGCTGGGGCTTTGGGTTGGGCCCAGAGGAATCAGCTTTCGCAAAGCAGCCTGAGGAAAACTGTCCTGGCTGCTTGTGCTGGTGGCCACATAGTAAGAGAGGCTTGTTCCTGTCTTTCTGTCACCACCTACGGGCTGGTATGGTCCCTGTGTTCTCAGAGAAATAGTTGTCAGTGGACCTGATGCCTGGGCTGGAGAAAGGCCTTGGGAGCTGTCAACATGGCCGTCTGGGCCTTGAGTCTCAGCCTGACGTTGGGATGCAGAAACACGTGTACACATGTTCTCCACTTCATAGCTCTACCATTGACTCCCTTTCATCCTGTCATCTTGCTCCTCTCTCTGCAGAAAACTTGATTTTGTTTTGCAGCCCAACATCTACCCTCGGCACTGCTGGCTTTTGTCACTGCCACAAAGGGAATGGGAGGGGCAACTGTAGTATGTTGAGCAGAATGTCCCTGGCTTCCTCTCGCTGGAGGCCTGTAGCTAGCCCCTCACCACACACACACACACACACACACACACACACACACATATTGTGACCACCAATGATGTCTTCAGAAATAGCTATACTGCCTTCAGAAATAGCTATACTGCCCTACTGGAACCACTGCAAGCTTGTCCTCCAGTGATTCTATTTCTAACATCTTGTGTTGCAGTGGTTGACCTGTGTCCACAATGCAGGAGTTCTTGTAAGAGGTCAGTCCTGGCAATAGCTCCACAAGGAAGCTGCTGGTTTTATTTCAGCCACAAGAAGCAAATTCGAAGAGGAGGTTAGAGGAAATGCTGATGTTACAACTCTGAGGCAGCCTGTGCATGTCATTGCTACACCACGCATCTGGCTAGAAACTATGGGTCACTTACTTAGGATTTGTTGGGGGACAGGGAAAGAAATGACAGACACACCTGCCTTCCTCTGTGGTGCTTACCTTCTGGAGACAGCAGGCAGTGCAGTGTCAGAAAGCTGCCTGGATACCAGCAGGCACATTCATTCCAGTGCTGCCACAGCAGCTCACCACAGCCTGAGCTCCTGACAACAGCAGAACTTTATTGTCTTGGAAGCCAGGAGTGGGACATTAAGGCATTTCAGAGCTGGCTCCTCCTGGAGGCTCAGAGGGAAGACTCTTCCTGCTTCTTCTAGTTTCTAAGAATCCTTGGTGTCTGGCTGCTGTGCTCCCATCCCTGCTTCCATCTTCTATGGCCTTTTTCTCTGTGTGTCCGAATCTCCCTTTGTTTTCTCCAACAAAGACACCAGACATGGATCTGGGGTCCATCTTAGAACCAGGAGGATTTCATTGCCAGTTCCTTAATAAAACACCTCCTCAAAGACTTGATTTCCAAATATGTTAATGTTCTGAGGTCCTAGTTAAACATGAGCTTAGGGAGTATGTTAGTCATATTTTGGACACTGTAACAAATACCTTAAAAAGACAATTCAAAAGAGGGATGGTTTATTTTGGCTCAGTTTCAGAGAGTGCAGTCCATGGTCAGCCAGCTCCATTGCTTTAGGCCTGTGGCAAGGCAGAAAGGTCATGTCAGAAGGGTTTGGCCGAGGAAAGCTGCTTACCTTATGGGTAGCCAGGAAGCGAGTGGGTGGGAAAGCCAGAGAGGAAAGGGCTGGGGATAGGAAATAATCCCCAAGTTTACACCCCCATGATCCACTGCCTTTATCTAGACCCCACCTTCTGTTTCTATCCCTTCCCAATAATGCCATAAAATTAGGACCATCAAATGATGATTAACCCACTGATGAAGTTACAGCATGCGCGATCCAGTCACCATCTGGAAGCCCCACCTCTGAACACAAAAGATTTGGGGGAGCATCTTAGATCTAAATGATAATAGGAGAGTATTCAACCCATAATCACAAGTGATGTTCCCTGGTAAACAGTACAACACCAGGCCGAGCACAAGAGGGCTGGGGACACGCCACAGGGAGCAGGGGGTATAAGATGTAGACATAGCCTGTAACCGATGAATGGAACAGATGCAACTAGAAATGGCATTGGAACATAACTGGGGTGGGGGTGGGCAGGGGATTTCACTATCTTCACATTTCTCCCATCAGGCCACTGAGCTCACCATCCCTAGAAGAACAGGGGATTGAGTGGTTGTATTTTGGAGCCAGATGCAAAGAATCTGAACAAGAGAATATTCCCCATGGCAGTCAGATATCCCTGTAGGTGAAATCCTCATGGCTCATCCTCTCTTATCCATTTGTCCTTAAATCCCCAGCCTCCACCTGTACTTGTGCTAGACATCGTGCTGGGTCCTGGTGCTCTCATTTGAACCCAATTTGTTATTTTATGAAGGAGACAGACAGGTTTCAATGTATCCATCCTCCAAAGTGAGGGCAGCACTGCATGGGAGCAGAACAAATGCTTTGGGGGGCCCCGGGGAAGGGCCTTGGAGCTGGATTTTGGAAGATGTGTAGGAGTGTCCTGGAGGGAGAGGTTAGCAGAGAACTGAGTGGAGAGAAGAAGCTGGGGGCTGAGCAGGGCACAAGGACTCTGCTCCTTCAGCAGGGCAAGAATGGTCAGAACTGGCTAGTAGAGGACAGTGTGTGTGTGTGTGTGTGTGTGTGTGTGTGTGTGTGTGTGTGTACTGGGGAGGTTTCCTGTGCCCTGCTGGTGAGGAAGGGCCCTGGTTAGGTGAGGTCAATTCTTCATGAGCTGACTGAGGTGGCAGTGGAGTGGACCAGAGACCAGAAGCCTTTCAGGGAATTGCTGGAACTGGGTAAATAGGACAGAACTCTACTTAGCTGGGCAGGAGAGGTAGAGAGAGGGACCAACTTTTTTAAAAAACTGTAATGTAAAATTTACATGCAATTAACCATGAGTCAGTTCAAACTGGCAATTCAGTGCTGCTTAGTACAATCGCTGTGGTGTGCAGCCACAGACTAATTCCAGAACATTTCACCCCAAAAGAACCCCCTACTTAATGCAGCTCTCTTTCCCTCCCAGCCCCGGCCTGGTTCAGTCTACCTTCTTCTGGGTGGGTTGGCCTCTTCTGCGTTTTCACAGAAATGGAATCAAATCTGGCCTTTAGCAGCACATCAAGCAGGCATCTAACGCTCATTCCTCATTGCCACTGAGGTGTGGTCCTTCAGGTGGGTCAGCCGCCTTCCATTTTCTCACTCATCCATGAGTGGATGTCTGGCTGTTGTGAGGGGCCGATATTTTGAGGAAGGTTTCTACCTCTCTAATCCTGTTCATTGAGTGAGAGAATGAAACTGCTTCTCCAAATCCCATAATTGCCACCCTTGAGCCCCTTCCTGTCCCACATTGAAGTTTCCCCACCCAGAAGGACCAGGAGTCCCAGTTCCTGACATTATGTGCAGGGACATGGTCTCAGCCTGGGCATGTGTGGCCAATGTTGAAGGCAAGCTGGAAGTCTTGAGGATCCCACTGGGGGCAGCAGATGTGATCTCCTGGGAACAGAACTGCGCGTGATTGCCTGATCCCTCCCCTGGCTCCCCCAGCCTGAGTGCCATCTGCTCCTTGGCATCTCTTTCCTCTCCAGTCAGGGCCCTGCCTGGTGCCATCAGCTGGCTGAGCTCTGTGCCATCTGGCCGCACTGGGGTCCCCTGGATGCTGCTCATTAAAAAAGAATGGGGTTTGGTGCTAGGGGGTGAGTGGAAGGCAGTATCCTGGGCACTTACATGTCACCTGCCTTCCACTCTCCCAGCGCCCTGCACAGCCAAGACCAGCTGGTGGGGGACATCAACCCCTCTCCACTTCCATAACCTACCGTGAATGCCTAGGGCACTATGGAGGTGGCACTGTGGCACTGCTGCTATCCTCATGAGCTCTGGAAGCTGTTTGGGCCTGTAGACTTTGCCAGGAGAGGGGCCTGAGGATCCACATCCCAGCAGAAGCTGTTAGACAGCAGTTGCAGGTGTGTATCTGCCTGGGCTGCAAAGCTGGTCAGTGTGTGTGTTGGGGGAGGGGGGCCGCTGCAGAGCCAGTGTGGACAGGGAGACTCTCTAGGGGCAAGGGCTGGAGGAGACCCAGGAGGGGTGGGGCTCACTTCCTTGCTCTGTTCCCTACAAGTGAGGCACCCCAGCTTCCTAAGGTTCTCCTTAGACCTCAGCTATGTTCCTTCTAGGGACAGAGAGGGGGAAGTGCCCCAAAGCCAGGGTTGGCACAAAGGGAGCGGGGCATGAAGGTGGATGGGAGAGGGTGTCCTATCTATCCTCCTTTCCTCCAGAAGTCCTGACACCCATGAATCAATCGCTCTTTCATTGAGGAATCTGATTGTCCAGCCTCCCTCCCAGCCCCTGCCAAGCCCTACTAGCTAGGACAGCTCTTACTCTTTGGCTTTTCTAAAAAGTTAAAACATAAAAATAAAATCAAGGCTTTTTGTAGTGATGTGCCCATTCTGATTCTCAGTGGTAATAGTTACAAAAAAAGGCGCACACATGACAAAATGGCATAGAGCTGCCTACCATACCCACGCACATGCACAGCTTTGTGGCTGGTCCCTCAGTACAAGCTGGGTGCTGTGCGGCATTGTGCTGTGGCAGACACAATGGCCACAGCGGGGAGCCGGTGTAGAGCGAGGACCTCCCTATACACCTCTGTGCCTTCTGCTGAATCTATTATTATTCCTAAATAAAAGTTAAAAGAGAAGGCAAAGCAGTGCTCAGATGGATTTGGGGCATGTGGCCTGATTGGGGAGCCTCTGCTGGCTCCACCCCGACTGGCCAGGATCTCTGTCTATGCACACGGGCCTGAGGGACAGACCTGCCTGCCTTCCCTGTCCAGCCTCATACTCTGGAACATCCAGGAGGCACAGCTCAGGGGGCTTCCCAGCAACTCCAGATCCCCAACACCACAAAGTCAGCTGCAACCAGCTGCATTAATGTGGGGACACGGGCATAAGGGGTCTCCTTGTGGCTTGGCCAGGTGGGACATGTGGTCTGGTTGCCCAACAGAGGGGACTTCTGGGCCTCACCCTCACATTCTCTGGCAATAGAGAGGAGTCTGGTAAGCACACCCTCTCCCTGGCCCAAGTCCTCTGTTGACTGTCACACTCTTACAATCATGTTCTGTGTTACTTTTCTCAGTGCTGAGACAAAATACCCAGCACTCAAAGTTAAAGGAGAAAAGGTTTATTTAGCTCACAGTTTGTAGAGGCTTCAGTCCATAATCAGCTGGCTCCAAGGCAGGGTAGCTTGGCAGGCAGGCATCACAGAGGAGAACAGTTCATGGTGGGTAGGAGGTAGCAAAGCAGCAAGTCTCTTTCTATTCCTTGTATCTTATCCAGGCTACTGAGGGCAGGTGGCACTCACACTCTTAACCCCAGTATTGCATTGTGAATCTGTCCCAGTGTCACATACTAGATCCAGCCACTTCTGAAAAAGACCCACCTATGACCAGATGAGGCCTTACAGGGATATCTACGCACAAGCCATAACATGTTCTATTTGTCACACTCCCAACTATCTCCACCACCTGATGGTAGGGGCCTCTCAGTCCTGTGCATAGGGCCAGGCCTAGATGCAATGTGCATCTTGTTGGAAGAGAGGTCAGCTGCTCCGTGCATGGCTAAGAGGGCCCCTGACTCTCTAAACATGAGGCCCCAGTGCTTTGAGGAAGGGCTGCCCACACCCTGGGTGGGAAGAGACCACGGAAATGTTGAAAGAGACAGAAAAATATGTCAGAAGGGTTAGCAGCCACGTGTCTTGGTCAGGTAATTCACAGCTTTGAAAGTTGATGACATTTGCAGAGATTAGGATGGATGCCCTCCTCTCAGGAGCTGGATTAAAGCCCCCTCCAACCTGGACACTCTAGCTTGGAGACCCAGCCACACACAGGTAAAAATTACTGATTGATTTCCTGCTGCCTCCACTGGTGACCTTTACCCCTGGTACCTGAGGCTCCAGGTCTTCCTCCTCTGCTTGGAGGACCCATGAGCGTCTGATGCGTGCCAGACATGTAGCTGCAAGACTAAGGTCAGGAGAACTGGAGGTGGACCCGACTATGACCCTGGAGGCTGCTCACTTGGTAGGGAGGGTGACCATGCACAGCAGTGTCACTGTCTGCCTGTGTCTGTGTCATACATACAGTGGACTCTGTGTCCACAGGTTCCACATCTCCAGATTCAACCAATCACAGATAGAAAATATGGGGAGGTCACACATCTGTGCTGAACATGTACAGACATTTTTCTTACCGTTATTCCCTAAACAATACAGCATAATAGCTATTTGCATAGCATCTACTTTGTATTAGGAATTTTAAGTAATCTAGAGATGATTTAAAATATACAGGAGATACACATAGCTTCTAAGCAAATACTACACTGTTTTATATAAGGGACTTGAACATTACAAAAGTGACTGAGGATATTGAGCCTGGGGGTGTGGGAGTGGGCTCTGGAACCATCCCTGAAGGTATCATCTGTACCTGTATCGTCTGTATCTATACATTTAGGCCCAGATGAAGACCTCTACCTAAACACACACACACACACACACACACACACACACACACACACAGAGCTATGAATTGTTAGGAAAGCTCTCATGGAAAGAGACAGTGGCTGTGAGAAAGAGTAGCAGGATGGTGGTGGCAGCACAGGAGTGGGCAGGCTGCGTATGGGCGGAGCCGTAGGCCAGATAGGGCAGAGGGAGGATTTTGGATCAATTGCAGTGCTGTGGGACTCCCTGGAGGTTGTTGGATGTGGGAGGATGGGCTCTGACACAGGAGGGGCTGCTTGTACAAATATGTATTCAGCTTCAATTCCTACATAGGGCTGGTGTCTTTATAAAACAATGGCATCTCTGAGATTCACTGATTAATATTTTAAAAGACTTCTCTGGTGAATGATGCGGAGGAAGTAGGTCAGGTGCAGAGAGACGGTGAGGAGCTCACAGCAGTACCAGGTGAGAGATGCTGGGGCTCCACCATGTGCCATGGCCCAGCCCCAGATGTCGTAGTGCTGAGCCTGAGAACCCTGGAGGGAAAGGGAGAAATAGGGGCACAGTTTGGGAAACAGAAGGAAGGTAACAGGGGCACACACGGGGCCCATGGGGCCAAGAGGGCAGGGCAAGAACAGTGCATAGATTTGCAACTTGAGCATGTGGCTGAATGGAAAACCCAGAGTGGGGAGAAGCAGGCTTGGAAGGGGAGCAAATTAGGGCTGGGATAAGGTACATGTAGAGTGCCCAAGGGTGGCGATGTCAAGCTGTCAAAGGACACTTCTGCATTACACATGAGATGAAGCTGCCTACTTCCAGTGCCCTCAATGTGAGTTTTGCTCTGTACAGATGAGGAGATTTGACACCCAGTGAGGTAAAGCCATGGCTCCCAGTTGCACACTCTCAGGCCAGGGGCGGGCAGCAGGAGCATGGGGGAGGGGCTCCATTGTGTGGTCTCCCTGTGGGCCTCCTGTTCTCAAGGCTCTGAAGCTGCTGAGTGTGCTCTTCACAACAATACCCCTAGGTCCATCTCTGTCCATCCCAGGGCTGGGAGTGCTCTGTGAGCACTGCCCAACCCACTCCTCTATGGCAGGCCCACTTATAGCAGGAGTTTTGGCCATCAAGTCAAGTTTTTTCCTTCCTCTCCACCAGTCTCTTCACCACACCATTGCTCTTTCCCTGAAGCATCCTTCCTCCCTCCCTCCATCTGTGTCCTTGGTTGATCCCTGTCTCTCCCTATGTGGCCTTGACTTCCTTTGTCCACTCATCTTAGAGTTGGGGGCCCCTCCTCTAAACTGATCTTGGTTCCCTGCTCCCCTCTTTCCATCCTGTTTAATGACACCACTCATTCATGGGATATGTGTGTGGATGACTTTTCTGGTGCCAGATGCCCAGCAGAAAACATCTCTCAGAAGACAGAGCCCACAGCCTCTACCTGAGCAATGACCAGCCCACACCCACTCCCAAGTGGTAGTGTTCTCTGAGACAAGTATGTCCAATGGCCTGCTGCCACTGGATTTCAAAGGAATGTGTACAAAGCAAAGTGTAACACCACTCCATCTACATTGACCTCTCTAGCCAAGGTTGCTGGCAGAAAGAAGAGACTCCCACTCACTCCCATGACCCTTCTGGCGTTAAGTGTCCATCTCTAGGGACAAGTGGGCTCAGAATGGCCATGCATCTTCATCCCCTGTTTCTCCTCAGCCACCCTGCATCCCTGCTGGGTCATAGCAGTAGCTGACTCCACACTTCTGCTTGCCACTGCCCTACCCCTCTGGCCTTCTTCATTTCGACCAGAATTCTATGCTTCCCCAAGGCCAGCCAGGTCCTCTGGGAACTGCTGCTGTATCGGCACAGGACTTAGCATGAAGTCCTGAGTTCTATGGGACAGAGGAGAGCACTGGAGGGCTGGCTGCTCACATAGAAGGTGCTGCCAGTACTAGATGATTGGGCGATCTGGGCTGGGGGAAGATGTCCCATGGAGTATTTGCATGCATGAAGCTCCTAGTACCTGCCAAGAGCGGTACCCAGACAAACACATCAGCACACTGTCACAACCTTGCAGTGATCTGATAATGTCAGTGCCGTTATTGCCACTGGTTTTCAGAGAATGAAATGAAGGTTTGGGAAATCAACCCACTTGCCTGGGTCTCACTGCCAGTGAGTGATGGGGTGATGACTTGACCCGAGGGCTAACTCTGCCAAAGGGGAAGCTCCGTGAATGCCCCTGAGTTGAGACTAATGCAGGATGGTTCCTAGCCCTTCCCATCTGAGACTGGGTGGTGTCCCCTCTTGCCAGTTTTGATTCAGGGTGTGCCTCCCCCCATGATTTGGCTGAGTGGCAGACTTACAGCCAAAGTGAAAAGATTTGTCTCCAGGGAAGATTTGAACAGACTTCTCCAGCTTTCTCTCTGTCCTCAAGATGACGCCGCAGCGACATTGACATGCTTGTCTCCTGGGCGCAAAGCATGGTGAAGGTGACAACTCCTTCCCAGCACGTCATTGCCTGTGATTGTTACCCACACTGACAGTCCCCGGGGTGCAGGGTTGACTACACACGACTTAGCTGAATAAATTAGCATAAAACATGTAAAACCAAATTTCTTGATATATTTTCTTTCTCATTTACTACCCAGGTGTTTAGATTTAATTTCTTCCAAATGATACCCCTAAACATCATTACAGCCCCTAATAATTGTGCATTTTGATGGCAGATCGTCCTAATAAGAGGAGGTGGGCAACAGAGAAGATTTAGCGTATCTGTGGAAGAGAGTGTGGCTTTGGGTGAGCAAGTGGGGGCCCTGATGGGGGTGGGGAGATCTAGCTCTCAGGAGAGGCTGCCCCACCAGCTTCCCATTGAAGGCTGCCAACCCCAATTTAGCAAGGTCCATTTTGTGCTTTTCCAAAAGGAGGTTTAACTTCTCCAATTCATTTCTCTGGCAAGGAATTTTCTTCTTTCTCTTGGAAGTGTTTTGGACACAGGTGTTTGGGGCTCACCTCGATCGTGCTCACCCGTGGGGTGTAGGGCTGCCTCCTGGGAGGTGGGCCTGTTGCTATACCATGCTCCTGTTGGACCAAAGGTCCTGCTCTTCAACAGTGCAGAACTTGGATCTGGATGAGTTGCTACTTGTTCCTTCCAGTCTTCTTTTCAGGGCCAGAGATTTAGTTGAACTTGTAACTCCTCTTGGAACTTGGGGAGTGATTCATTTTCCTGGTGTCACCAACCCAATATCTCTCCAATAGGGACATCTGTGTTGATACCTTGGAGTTTGCCCTACAGTCTCCACGGGCTTTTCCCCCTTCCTTTAATCTTCCTATACTCAAAGTAAACCCTGTTAGGCCCAGACCACAACTCAGAGCCTGAAAAAGGAACAAATCAGAATAGAGACTGAGTGTGCCTGTTTCCTCCTAACCCAGTCTCACCTGAAGGAGGATGGAGGACACCCCATGCTGGGCCTCTGGAGTCTGAATGGTGTCCAGAGGGTTTCCAGGCATGCATGCCTTCTGTCACATATGCATGTACATATGCATATATGTGTCAGGCATCAGAAAGGAAACAGCATGTTGTGTTCCTTCTCTCTGCCTTCCTGTAGACCCATTAGCAATGTTTGGGTTTGGCATTCTTCTATCTTGATGCTAGCATCTTCCCCCCAGTGGGAAATGGAATATCTGTGATTAGTCTAATGAGTAATTAATTAACAAGCAGGCTGTCTGGATAATTATAACATGCTGACCGGTGGCACGGTGGCCAGGAGGGACAGACGACAGCAGACACTGGGGCAGACAAGGCAACTTGAGCCCTCGAGGCCACACCGCCCAGCACACTCAGCATCATTTGTGCAGTGGTGCTAAGGTACATCTGTACACGTGCATGTGTGCCGTGTGGTGTCGCCAAGCTGGGGCCACCTTCACCCTAGCATTCAGTGGCTGTTGCCCATGTGGGACATGCTTTGTGGGGTCTATGGGGCCAAATTCAAAAGCTGTTTATGTGTGAATGCTCTGAATAAACTGATGGAATATTCGTTCGTAATTCAACAATAAAAACTGATCTTAACTGGCAATGATACAAAATTTAAAAGTATTTTTGAGCAGAAGATGTCAGAGGCTCTTGCATGGGTTTTTCTGGGTAAATTGGATTGGAGGGTCTGGGGCATGCTGGGAAGGGCTTGGGAAATTCTTGCAGATTTGCTTTGGGGCAGGCTGAAAGAGGCATCCAGAGCTCAGAAGGGAGGGCTTGGGGACCCTCCATGCTAGGAGAAGGGGTAAGGGACAAGTCCCTAGCCTGCAAGTCCAGAGTCCTGGTGTCCAGCTCCTACTGCAGTGAACTGTTAATTTTCATAATGGAAGCTGTAGAAAACCTGGTGCCAGGAACTGACCCAGATCCAGGCCTCTCCAACCTGCTCCTGCCTTAGGACATGGAGGGTTTCATTTCTTCTCTTTTCTCTCACTGGAAAGGGACCCTGGAGCCAAGCAGAGAGGGGCCCAGGCTCCTGTGCACCATCTCCACACCCCCAGTCCAGCCAATGCCCAAGTCCAGCCGAGAATAGGAAGCAGAATGACCGTCACCAGGCCAAACACATCATGCAGCCACATCACTCTGGGTCTCTTCTCTTTGTCGGGGAAGCTTCAGAAGGTTTTTTCTGGCCAGTGCCTGGCATCCAGTGGGGGCGATGGGCCTGGCCTCTTCGCAGCTCTGGGCAGGTTCGGGTTCTGGTGTTGCTGCTGCCCTGAAAGTTGCTCCGGGGGGAGGGAGCTTTGTCCCACCCTTGTATGTCCATGTGGGTCTCCTTTGGCTGCAGGAGCCAAGGACCACAAAGTTCAGCTTTTAACAACAGTTCTGAAGCCTGAAGGTCAGAACTCAGGGTGTTAGCAAGCACAAGTCCTTCTGTTGCATCCAGGGGAGGATCCCTTGCTGCATTTTCCTGTTTCTCTGGCCTCTGCCTTTGTCCTCATGTGACCTTCTCCCTTAGGCCTTGTCTGCTTGTTCTTACAGGGACACTGCTTATCACAGTTAGGGCCTACCCTAGCCCAGATGATCACTTCATGACGTCCCTCCCTTAAACACTTCCTACACTCAACTCATTTCAAAGTAGCCCTCACTTCAAATTAGGCACAGCCTAAGTTTCCAGGGGTCAGGCCTTGGACATACTGTACCCTTCTGAGGCATCCTGTGCAGCCCGCTGATGTGCCCAGAGGTTTTATGCAGGTGCCTTCTGCCTCCTATGCTTCCCTCTCCCAGACACACCAGCCTGTGACAGGCATGAGCCCCCAGCATAGCCAACAACCTGTGTGCCAAATAGTGCTCTGACAATCAACACAGGGCCTGATTGATAGAGAGAACTTCACCTGTCTTCCAGGAAATGCCCCCGAGCTCAGCATGGGACTGTCCTCATAAGGTCCTCCTAAGGACCCTAGGCCCTGCCCTTGTTGGATGTTGGGCAACTTTTGGCTTCTATGGCCCTCGGTTTCTATGCCCTTCTGTAAAATGGAACATGCACCAGGACCTGCCTCGCCCTAGAAGGTGAGAGAATAATACACAACCTGCAAATCAGCTGGTACTGGTGCAGCTGCGCTCCACCAGGATGGGCAGCACTTGCATGCAAGAGGAAGGGTACTTCACAGGGCCATGTGCAGCCAGGTGGCCTTATGCAACATGGAACTTGAACCCTCAGACTGCTCCAGGGCCACTCACAGGTTGCAGGGGCCTGAGCTCCATCAGTCTGCAGAGGCTCCAGATAGACTAGAGAGAGAGAGAAGGGCCACTGGAGCAGGTTTTGGTGAGGATCTGTTGTAAATGTTTATTTCCAACCAATATACATTTTCTGCTCTCATGTAGGAGCTGGAGTTGAAGGTGGGTTTTATTGTCATTTGTGGTACTAGGGGTTGAACCCAGGGCCTTCTCACTGAGCTATATCCTCAGCCTTTTTCAACTTTTTTTTTTTTTAGACAGAGTCTTGCTGAGACACTAAGTTGCCCATGTGGGACTTGAAATTCTAGTCCTCCTATCTCAGCCTCCCAGAGTGATGGAATTACAGGCATACACCACTGTGCCGTACTGCTCAGAGGTGTTTTAGTTAAAGGAGGCCACCTTGGATGAGCCAGGCCTTGGCCCAGATAAGCTTCACTTGATAGGTGGGGATTTTCATGGGACCTGGATGTGACCCCATCACCCCTTGCCTCCAACCTTGTGGCCTGCTGCCTAGAGAGGACTGTGGAGATGAGTCCTGGCTTAGAGCTGGGCAGAGGAGCCCCTGGAACTTTCTAGAAGTGGAAACTCTGTGGCATAGAGAAATGGCTGGGGCCATATAAGCTGGGGCCCTGCAGGTTCCCAGGGAACCACAGTGCTCTAGAATTGACCGGTCTTGGTGGTTCATGCTCTGAGGGCCTGGTAGATATGGACCTTGGCACTGTTAACATTGGGACAGACTCTTCTTGCTGTGGAGTCCTTCTGGTGCCTTGTGGGGGTGTTGGCAGTGTTCCTGGCCTGCATCCACTAGGTGCCAATAGCACCCCACACCCCTGGCCCCCATCAGACACGGGGAAGAGGCCGCCCACAGACACAGCTCCTGGCTTTGTTAACCTCCCAAGGATGCATGGCAGACCAGGCCCCATGGAGAGAAGTGTGCAGGGCGATGTTCTGTAGGCTTTGGTCTGGGCAAAGGTGGGGAGGACACTGCCAGGGAGGAGCGTGGGGAGAGCTGAGGGTATGGAGGCTCTGGAATCCCTCAAAGGACTCTTACTCCCTTCGTGAGGCCACTATCATTTAGAAATAAATTTTGTGTCCTCAGGACACTGGGGCCTCCTTAGAAGAAAATGCTTTGTTTACCAAGACCACCACCCACACACATGTGGGCGTACACACACTCAACACATGCACCAAAGTCATAGCCACCCATATTCTCAACAACACAAGTCACAACAGCCCCAAAGAGGAGACACTCCAAGTGTCCACCAGCTGGTAACAGGTTCAACAGTGTGGTTTGTCTATACAGAGAGGCACTATATTCTTGATTCCAAGTCAGAGGGAAGCAGATCCCTGGTATAACACAGATGAGCCTTGATGATGTTCTCAGTAGAAGTTAGACACACAGGCCACATGTGATGTGGCTCCATTTGTCTGAAATATCTACAGAAAATGCATGGAGTAAGGACGGAGATTAGTGGTTGAATGGGCGAGGGAGAGATGCAGTGACTGCTCATGGTGGTGGTGGTGGTTATTGGAGTGTGGGAAGTGTTCCAGAATTAGGTGGAACTATCCAGATTCTGTATGTTCTTGGTGTTCAGCTGTGTGCCCTGCCAAGAAGGATCCATAGTTCAGCTGGGAGCAAACAAGGGCTGGTGACTTGCACATCCAGGTGCAGGGCCTATGGAAGACCAGGTCTAGGTAGAGGAAGACACAGGATGAGAAGTGGCACTGGGGACTTCGGGGAGTTAGCTGGGGTCCCATGGTGAGGTGGAGACAGAGACAAGGCACAGAAGGCAGTGGACCTGGGGCTCAGGATGACTCAGATTTCTTGTTACAAGTCTTTGGTGACATGCGCCTAGCCATTCCAGCCTCATCGGGCTTAGAGTACAGATAGGAATGGCTCACGAATGGGCTTGAGGCAGATAGGAATGGCTCAATGTGAATTTGAGTGGACATTCTAAGAGGGCTGGGTTGTACCCAGGGCCCTCAGCCCCAGTCTGAGCACTGCCCAAGCACCTGACATAGAGCCTGGCCGTCAGTCTCTTCCCTGTTTCCTCCTCATGCTGGGGTCCACCCTGGCTCCTGTTTCCCATCTAGGGGCCTTTTGTCCATTATTTCACTTCCTAAAGCCCCTCAGCCTCTGTCTCATCTGCCTTTGCCAGTGCCCATCCCTGGCATCCTTGTCAGCTTACCACCTCCTTTCCTGGGTCCCTGGGTGTGAGAGCTTCCCGAAATGCCTGTCCTGAGCACTCAGGGCAGTACATCTGGAGTCAGAGCTCAGCTGCCCTGTAGGGCCCGGGCCTGAAGAGAGTTCTTAAAGCCAGGAGCCCCTAAGGGGCAGGGAGACCAGGAGCCCTACGAACACCTACCTGATTAAGGAAAGACTGGAAGTGGAATTGGGATGTGAGGGTGCAGGTGGCTTGAGCTGCTCGTTTTGGTTGGCCCTGGTGATGGTAGGCTTAGGATGGCCTACGTATATGCACAGAGCTGGGGTTCAGGGTGAGGAGGCTCTTGCAGAGGGCCATAGGGAGCCAGAGCAGCAAGGCAGAAGCCAGCGTCCTGGGTCTTGCAGCCTCAGTGGTGGTGATGGGGGTCCACCGATGCAAACGCGATTTAGCCGCAGATTCCTTAGCAGAGATGAAATCTAACGGGAAAGGATGTACACTTACAAGGGAGCTGCTCGGGTGGAAGTTGGTAGAAGGTTTGTCCAAGTTGTTGGCCCTGGCCTGGGCTCTGGAGTGCCAGGTGGAAAGTTCCAGTCATGACAGACAGATTGCTCAGGTCCCTGGTCCACAAGGCGGACACGGTGGGACCTACCCTTCTGCAGTCATAGGGGACATTACATGTCTGGCTAAAGGAGGTGCCCTTTGTGAAAATGCCCTGTAAACCCACAGAGACGCCAGGGAGATGTGGCTCCTCCACAGGGTGGGGCTGCTCCCTAGCTCCAGTGGAGGCTACTAAGTCTCAGGAACAGGTAGGCAGTGCGCTGCTCCACAATGAGTGGAGTGTTACCTGTGCTCTGATATTCCAGCAAAACTGAGTGCACCTCCCCAGGAGGGCCTGCATATCCTGGTAGCTGGTGTCCTGCTGCCCCTCAGCCTGTTCCTTCTGGTCCCTCCATCTAGATGAATCCAACGGGATTCACCATCCCCTGACTCTAAGTCTTTCCCTGGGACCCCTCTGATGCTGCACTGTACCTTTTGCTACTTACTGCTGGAATGTTCTGGCCCATTTCATAACAGGTTCAAGGTCAGCAGAAAGCAGGTTGGGTGGAGAGGAGAGTTGAGGCCTGGCTGGTCCTTCCTCACTGGCTAGTCTGGTGTGTGATAGTATGTGCATGTATGTGTGTGCACATGGGCTCATGTGCAGGTAGGCGCACACTAGGCATACATAAATGCACAAGCAAATGTGTGTGTGTGAGCCGAGTGTGCATGTGCGTGTGTATGCTCATGTGCACCGCATGCTTGTGCATGTGTATGCAGAAGGATGAGAGCCCAGACCTCCTGGAAAACTGCAGAACCTTGGACCTGCCCCTGCCAGACCCCAGTCGCAGCCATACCCACTGGATGGAACCCTTGGGGGAAGTTACCAGACATCTGGGCAAAGGAGAGAAGAAATGAAATAACTGTGAGATTTGCAGCATGTTACCTGTTTTTATTAAAAATCAATGACACAATAGAACGATTCCACTCTATCTTACTTAAACAATATCCACTGCATGGGAGTGGGGGGAACATAGAGGGGGGCTGCTCTGAGAGCCGCCTCTGCCCCCAGCTCTCTCCCCCTCCATGAAATAACCAGCTCATCTCGGGCCCCATCAGAGCAGGGATTTACGGCTGGGCCTGCCGATTGCCTGCCACACGCCTCTCTCAGTTTTATTCCTGCTATTTATCACGCTGGGCCCTACCTCAGCACCAGAGGGACAGTTAATCAAGGCAGACTTTCTACCTTGTCATCCTGGGATTCTGCTGGGAGAAAATGTGAACCATAAAATTAAAATCATGGAAACTGGGGAATTTGTAAAGAAGCTGGGGGTTTGGGAAGGAGGAAAAGAAAGAGATTTCCCCAGCTCCCTGCCTCCCGTAGGAACAGTGGAGACTTCACGCCTGGAATTCATTTCCTCTTATTGCTTTGCTATGGATGAGTTCTGAGGGAATGCCTTCCAGACATCACCTCTCTCCTCCCCTCTGCCCCCGCTCCCAGGCAGGGATCCCTCTCTTCTAAAGGAAATAGAGGTGACAGACGTGGCTGAAAAGAAAGAGGGAAACAGGAAGTGAGCGCTGAAGGCAGAATAATGAGGTCCGGCCCACACCTGAGTGCAGTTCCTGCCAGACACAAGGGACCTTCAGGTGCCTTTGCAAGACTGCTGGACCCCTACCCTGCCCATGACTGAAGCCCTCCTGGGAGGAAGAGGAGTCAGCCCGAAGGAGAGAGGCTCACAGCTATGCAGCCCTGGCTGTGTGCTGTGCCTTGGACAAGTTTTCTAGTGGGTGCCCCCAACCCAGGACAGTCAGGGTCCATTCTCAGAGCCTGGGAAGCAGAAGGTGGCTCTGTGAGTGCAGAGCCAGACAGAAGGGCTGTGGGCTCAACAGTGACCCTGGAGAGGAGGGGGAAAGGTAGCTTCTCCTGTTTTTCATGAAAAACAGGATGGGTTTTATTTAATATTTTATTTGTATGCAGGAGTCAGTTGGGGCTGGACAAAAGGGAGATTAAGACATCACCCCCAGTGCTTGGGCTGCCCCTGTTAGGACCATGAGTCCAGCCATAGGGATGGGCACAGGGGGAGCCTGCAGGGTCCCCCTCCAGCACCATGGAAGAGGGTTCTTTGAAACATAATGTCCTCTTGTTCACTTTGCCCCATGTGTGGCCCCGTGTGGTGAGGGCCTGTGTGTGCGCCTGCCTGTGCTTGTGCACATGTGTGCCCAAGTATGTCCTTCCGGTCTGCTCCATGAAGAAGGGCAGTGTGGGGCTCACTGGATCAGCTTCCTGCGCTCCAGAGGGCCAAAGCAATCAGGTGAGAGCTAAATGCCTCCAAAAAGCTGCACTTCCCAGTGCCTGCCTGCAGTGGGTGTTTAGGAGCCAGGAATGGGATCTCCTCCCTGTGGAGTGTCCAGGAGGCAGCTGTGGAAGGTGCCCTCTCCCAGCCTTCTGGTTCCCAGAGTCCAGGGTCAGGCAGAGGTGGGGGATCATGCTTGGCAGCTTCAGTGCAAGATGCTGCTGGTTTTCGACTGCCCTGTGCTCATGACTTATTTAAGTGTATCTTCGTGATTCCGGAAGTACCACAGAAGCATAGCTGAGCCAAAAGGATCAAGTCTACCAGATGGAGCCTGGGATGAATAGCTATCAGTCAAGGCCAGCCTGTACCACTGAGGTCACCAGCAGACCTCTAGGGACCAGGAACAGGTGGCATCAGACACAGGAGAGGGCCCTGATTAGGGGGTGCACTAGCTCTGCAGGGCTGGCCACAGGGTCCATGTGGAGATTCTGAGGGGAGTGAGAAACTTCTAATGCATAGTCCTAGAGGAACCAGGCTGCATAAACCCTGCTCATTCAGGAAGGCCTGGGAAGATGGGGTGCTGTTGCACAAGAAGCTACCTTGGAAATACAAAATCAGCCTCATTTTTGATTCCAGCTGGGGCCTCATCCTGATGGTGCTATTTCCTAGGAGGGAAAGGAGGTCCTGTCTGGCCCCTTCCATGGCTCTCCTTCCCCGGGCAGGTGAGAGCATCACCAGGACCCAAATGGGGGTGGGGCAGGATGGGGACAAAGGGTATCTCCTCACTTCCCAAATGAACTTTCAGCTCTGAGTAAAGGCAGAGGCTGGCAAGGCTTGCAGTGCAGAACTGAGACTGGAGTAGGCTGGCATCTCTGTGGAAGGCTACCTGGGAACCACTCTCTGCTACCTGTGCCTTCTCTTGTCACCTTTAAGTGCCAGGCAGGTGTCCTTGGGCCTGACTGGAACGTGAGCCTGCTATTCCTTGGAGTGACCTGTCCCATGTATTTCCCAGATCTAGTCAGATTGGCTTGGCTACCAGGCCTCTGCATTTCTGCATGACCTCCTCCCTCCCTTGACTTACACATGCACGCACACTGGTGTGTATGCACACAGGCACACATTTCATAAAAACCTTATTTCCCCATTCCATCCCACTGCCTTAAAGCAGTTGCATGTGGGTATCCCTGCTGCGCAGCACTGCTATCCTATTGGTGGTCCCCACCCCAGGACTCTGCCCTCCCCCATAGCCAGGTATCCTGGGGGCAAATCGCACCCCATGCATTTGCCCCAGGGCTGGAGTCTTACTCAGAGCCCCTTGCCCCATGCATCTTTCCTCTCAGGCTTATTGTCCTGAAAGCAGTCCCCTGTCTTATATATCTGCCTGCCAGGTCTGGGGCCTGATGAGCAGATGCTTGGGTGCCACTGGCATAGGGAGTAGTGGCCAGTGTTGTGGGAAGCACCGTCTGCAGTGTGCACCTGCCCAGCATGAAGAGCCTGGCTGGACCACGGGGAAAGCAGAGCCAGTGCCTTGCTCCCACAGGTCTTCGGCTGTAGAGAGCCAGGGAAAGATGAGGCATGGCTGGCACTTGAAAGCTCCAAGATTCCAAGACCCCATGCTGCCCCATTGAGTGCTCCTTGGGCTTTGAATTCATTATGTGATTCAGTTGTTGCTGCAGGTTTATCTTCCTGATTACATTTAGCTTAGAACAATGTTAAAATTGTTTCACATGCCCTGAGTACACAGAGCTCAGCCGTAGGAGTAGGAGGAAGTGGCAGAGAGGAGACACGAGGATCTGAAGGCTGCCATGGTTAACCCACATGCCAGTAATGAGGTGTTACTGTGCAGATACCTGCAGACAAACAAGCACAGCCAGCATGGCACCCACCCAGCAGGCCAGAGGAGAACTGGGTACAGAACACAGGAAACCAGGAACTCAGCCTTGTCAATACCTGCCAGGTCCTGGGTGTTTCTATTGTGCAACCTCACACCAAATCTATCTCTGGAAATAGATTCTACAGAAAGGTATACTAGGCACAGAGCAGGAAGTCACTGGCCCAAGGTCATAAACCTGGTATGTGACAGCCTTGAGGTCCTGGTTCCAGAGCCCTCCATGGGCTTCCCCAGATACCATGGTTCTGAACTGAACTGAGATCCATGTCCTCAGGTGACATGGGAAAAGGCTAGAAGCTCAGGGTATAACTCACCACTCACCTGTGCAGGTGGACATACCAGTACCCATGAAGTAACATGGGGTCAGTGCTTGGGTTCCAGATCAAACAGAACCTAGAGGAGCCTTGTGGGGTTAGCAAGTGCATCCACTTCATTTTGCAGAGAAGAAATTAAAGTTCCTGGTGATGTTACCTTCCCTGGGGGTAGTTTTTCATTTTTATTTCTTACATAGATGCATATGCCTTTTAACTTAGACCTTACAGGCATCATTTGCTTGGATAAGAGCCTGTTTGGAGTGTGGACAGTCATTCTCTGGAACCTTGACTGCTCTTTCTGGGTCCCAGCCAGACTCAGCCATTACTTGATTCCTCTTTCTACAGCTTCCACACCAGGCTCCAAGAAAAACCTCCCTCTCCATCAGTGCACCTTAGTAATGTACAGCTTTCCCTAAAACCCAGATTCACATGGACCTGAACCAGCAGGAGTTGGATCCCTGATTTCTTAAGTAAAGCAAAGAATCATCTGAGTTTCTTTGTCCTCTTGGCCAATGCCTTCCCCACCCCCCGCCCCTTGCAGAGCCAGTCAGCTAAACCTGCTGCAGAAGGCTGGGGTCTGCCAGACTGTTCCTACTTTATAAAAGCTGGACATTCTGGAGGATGTCAGACTGGGGTGCTGGCGCCAAGGTCCAGCGACTGTTAGTTTTAGGAAAGCTGGTCTGAAGGCTGTAGGCTTTGGTGCCCTCTATCTCTCAGCTCCTGTGGGTCATTCCTGAACAGATAGTTCTGCTTATTGTTCTTCTGATTCTTTATCCTAGGAAAATTAACAATTTTGTAGTCAGTCTGGTTTCTTGTGGCAGGAAGTCTTTCCCAGCTTCTCTCTCAGTGTGGAGTCATTTATGTTTTGCAGGGAGGTCTGACCCTGAGAGAGAAGCGGGCCTGGTAGAGATGCTGGTATGATCCCCACTCCCTGCCCTCTGATCCTAAAATCCCACTCACAGCCCTCCAAGCTGATGCATGGAAGAGCAGCCACCAAGTTCCCTGTCTAGTTGTCTAGGCAACACAGAGGAAGCTGGAAACCTCTGAGGACAAGAAGAGTACCTTTCCTCATTCTTATCCTGCTGAGATCTACCTGTGTTTCCTTAGAAGCAGTGGTTCAGTATTTGCTAACTCATTGATCACTCTAACTTTATATCCCATGACTAAGAGAATAAGGAGACTGACTGCATTTTGCTTGTGAGTCTGCTGGTCAGCAGGGTTGTGGCTGATCTGGATTACATTAGATGCTGCTGCTTGGAGCTGGGGGTCATCTGGGCATGACCCCTTCCCTGGGGCTGGCTCAGGCTGCTCATGTAGGATTCTTGTGGCCGCAGGGCAGAGGCACAGGAGGCTGGGCCCCCGGAATAAGCATTCAGGGCCTTCTCCCCATCACGCTTCTGCTAACATCCACTCACCGGTGGGAGTAAATGACCTGCCGAGCCAGTGTTGGGGTGGAGTGACACTTGCTGCCTCTGTGAAGGAGCTGCAAAGTCCCATGACAGAAGGCGAACAGTTGGGGTCACACCCCTGCACACGGGGTGCTGGGAAATGGGTGGGAGTGTAACAGGTGAGCTGTGACCCTGAGACATGAGCAGGAGCTCTCAAGGGTATCCCAGAAACAGAAAGTAAAACTGGGGTAATTCCATAGCTTTTCTGGATGCACCAGATTTCTATACTCTAGCCCTGGCAGGGGCAAGTGTCTGCTGTAGTTCAGATTTAAAATGATAAAGGGCATGTGTTAAAGGCTTGGTTCTTAGCTTGGTACTGTTGGGAGGTAGCAGAACCTTTGGAGGCTGGGCCTGATGGGAGGAGGTTAGAAGTTAGGTCACTGGGGGTACAGCCTAGAAGCGGATGTTGGGAACTGTTGTTCCCCCGCCCCCGTTTCTTGGCTGCTACAAGGTGAAAACACTTCCTCTTCCACATGCTCCTACCTAAGGTACTGCTCTACCATGGGCCCAAAGCAACAGGACCCAGCAACTGAACCCGGAGACCATGAGCCCAAATTAGCCTTTCTTCCTTCAAGTAGATTATGTCAGCTATTTTATGACAGTGATAGAAAGCTGCCTCTCTGCAGAAACGTCTCATCCCACTGGCAACACAGACAAGCTTACTGGTCTGCCCTACTGTCCTCTGTATGGATGCCCTGGAGTCTGTGCTGGGTGGGAGAGGGATTCAGACTAGTTAATTAATGCTGGCGTGAAGGGAGTAAGAGAGAAAAGGGGGAAAGCAAGAAGGTTTTGAGCATTCCACTTGAGGACATTCGTCATGCACTTTTGAGTTGAGCACAGAGCCCAGTCTGAGGGCCCAGCCTCACACAGCAGCACCTGTTCTGCTGACCCGCTGTGCTAGCAAGGGTTGTTCATCACTTTCCTAGGAACATTCCAATTAGATCATCTTTTGAAAGCTTGAACCACAGTGCCCCTCCCCGTGTTTGCCTTAGGGCATCTCCCTGGTTTCTCATCAGTAAAGGAACCTGTTCCCTTCACATGCCTTCCCAGGGCCTTTGATACCAGCAGGCATGGGAAGGAGGAAAGAATAATTAACAAATTAATTAATTGTCCTCTATTTCCACTTCAAACAAATAAGGTAATTTTTTAATGGAACAGGTTGTGCATGAATAAAAGACCATTAGAGGCTATTAAAAAACGAACATGGGCTCCCAATGAACAAGCAGACATTTCCAGACTGCCCACCACCCCAGACGTCTGACGTATGTATTATAGCTCCTGCAGGAGCCAAGCAGCTTTTGCAGCCTGGATGAAGAAGTGAAGGTCCATGTAGATGCTTGTTTCTGTTCAGGAAAATAAGACCTCTATCAGCCATCCACTGCTGGTTGTACCCTCCGAAGGGCCAAGAACAGGGTCTCTGAATCAGTTGCTCACCTGTGTTCGCAGCAGTGGTATTCCTCACAGCCAAAACATGGGAGCCACCTATGTGCCCATGGATAGATGAATGGATGGGCAGAGTCTGACTGGTCCCGACCATGGAATATTAGTCTTGCAAAGAAATTCTAGCACATGCTACAACATGGACGAACCTTGAGGACAATATGCTCAGTGAAAGACACTAGACAGAAACCATCAGAAACCACAATCTCATGCACATGAGGTCCCTTAGAGTAGAGGTGAACAGAAGCGTGGAGGTTGCTCCCCAGGGCTGGAAAGGAGAGGGGAAAGGGGTTGTTTAATGGGTGCAAAGTTTCAGCTGGGGTGACAAGAGGTTTTGCAGCTGGATGGTGGTGATGGTGGCACAGCAGAGGGAATACACTTGAACTTACTCAGCTGTTCACTTCAAGTGGTTCCAAGGCAGTGGGTGGTATGGCTACCAAAGAGGGGGTTGATGAACGTGACTGGAGGCTACAGGCACCTGACACTTCTTTCCCACAGGAGCATGGGCTCGATACTTGCTGATGTAGTGTCTATAGTGACTGCATAGTGTACAGCTACTGCCATGGTGGCAGGGCCTGTGGGCTTGATGGGCTTCTGTTTTATACCCTTTGTGATGTGAGCTTGGCACTGGGGTCCTGTGACAATCTTGGCATCAAGTTTGACCCAACGTGTTTGTCCTTTACTGTGAAGATCTGTTCTTCCATTTGACCTGAGAAGTTCTCAGTGGGTCTTCTGGCTTAAGTTTCCACAGATTTCAGTCTGGGGCACCCGTTCCACACTTGTGGTGAAATCATGTCCTGGACTGATGGCTGCAGGTGTTGATCTGAATGGGATGCTTTGCCTGCGTATTGCAGCTCTCAACATCACACCCACTGACTGACCTTGTGAAAGTCTGTTGGCAGATGAAAATAATATTTGTTGAGCACTATATAAGGTCTGTCTTATTTATGCTTTATTCTCGAAACAAAAATACTTCTGAAAACACATCTGATTTTGAAATCGCCTTCTGATTAAGAGACCCCTGAAAAGGACAGTTAAATAAACCATGTGCTGGGAAGACTCTTGAAGTATAGATGTATTTTTTCCTTTGGATTGGTGTGCTGAAGGATTTTTAGGCACAATATTCCTGTGTCCTTATTTTGCACCTTTTCTTGCCTGGGTTTTTTTTTAAAGTTGTTTCAGACAGGCTTCCTTGCCAAGATCCATTCCTACTCTTGTGAAAACAACTGTCTCCAGTGGCTGGGCTATTGTTGAGATCAAACACTGTCTCTCTGAAATTGTCATAAAGCCAGGACCAGCTCTGCAGGGTGCAGTGCAGGGGAAGCCCACTGTCACGAGCTGGGGCGGTGCTGTGTGGGGCTGGGGGAAAGCCCCACAATCCCATGCTTTGGGGAGCCTTATGTTTGGGTCATCTAATGTGCCACATCCTTTGTCCAACCACTTCCTGTCTGGATTCACAGATGACAAGGCTCCCAGGTCAAGGTCAAGAAGCCATGGCCTTGAGGTGAGCAGAACTGAGTCTATGGAACAGAGACTGTGTTTGATCTTTAAACCATCCTCTTCCTCCTGAAAGAAGGAAAAACAGTGGGATTGTGGGCTGTGGAAAATGAAGAGCTGGAGTCAGGGCCTGGCTGGCAGTCATGATGTGTGTGCCCTGGCAGGCCACAGTAACACCTCTGTATGGGAGAGAGGCTGCTGAGAGCTTGTGTATACATGTGAGCTTGTATACTGGTGTGTGTAAATGGGCACATAGACCAGTGCCTGCTTTGGCAGAGGAGTTGTGGGCATCAGCAGTGGTAGGGGACAGTTGCTGGGGGGAGGCAGATGGCATGGGTGGGGGACAGGAGGGGACAGGAATGCTGGCTGAGAGCTCTGCATAGCAGACAGGGCAAGCAGCGCCTGGGTCACCCAGCTCTAGGAGAGTTGCTGGGGTGGCTGGAAAATGTCACCTCCTCCCTTCCCTTGGCTGGGAAGGTCACATGGCCCTGCTCTGATGGGGACATCACTTGTCACAGGTAGTGCCATTGCAGGTCATGGTGGTGGTACTGTGCACTTGAGTGACACAGAATTGGAGAGAAAGCATCTCTGGTGAGTGACTTTCAGAAAAGGCTTCCTGTGTGGGGACCTTCTAAGGAGGAGGTGAGTCTGGGGCCAATGCAGGAAAGCAGAAAGGCCTGTGGGCACTTGGGGCAGCTTGGCTGTGGTGCAGTGTGCAGGACACTTGCCCTCAGGGACAAGGGAAAACTGAGGCTAGTCTGGAGGGTCCTGGCCTATAAAGCTGGCCATGCCCTACAGCTGTGTCCTGGATGTAAGGCTGCACCTTAGTGGCTACGGGTGCAGGTGAGTTCCACAGGACAGCGGGCCTTGGCCCCTTAGCCAGCTCTCCTCCCCACCACGTGCAGCTCAGACAGGGTGGGTGTCCCTCTGGGTTCCCAGGTGTGGCTGTGGGTTTTGTGCTGGGCCCAGGTTCATGCTGGGCAGAGAAGGCAGGACGAGCCCCCAAGTAGGGTACTGGAAAGCACAGAAGAGGGGAGGAGGGAGGGAAGGGGGGAGAGAAAGGGAGGACATCGGCATATGTTCCCCAGTAGCTGTCCTGCAGCCAGCTTTTCCAGGCTGAGTGGAGAGGGAACCCAGACACCAGTCTAATAGCAGGAGGGGGTGGTGAGGTGCAGGTCATTAGAGACCCTGTCTGACACAGTGATTTTGTGGCAAGTGCATCAGGGTGAAGTGTCAGCCAGAACCTGCAGGCTGAGCACCATCTGCTGGGACCTCAGTCCTGCCAACAGCTGACTTTGCAAATGGAGTAGATGGAGGCAAAGCATCTTCCAGGAAATGTGTTTGTGTGGGTACGTGTGTGTGTGTATGTGTGTGTGTGTACGCACGTGCATGTGTGTGCATAAACACGTGCCTTTGTGTGTGCACATGCATGTATGTGTGTGTGTATGTGCCTGTTTGTGTAGGTGTTAGAACCGTGTGAGTGGGTGTGTCCTGGGAGTTGCAGGGAGCTGTGAATCTCCCTTCGCTGCTCACACCTGAAGCCCTGGGGGTGCTTCCCACGGGGTCCTTCTAAGGGTGCCTTCCCTAGGGGAGGGGCTGTGCTGTTGAGCATGAGAAACATGGTTACAGTGATTCCACAGGCCTCATGTACATCCTTTGGAGCCTGTTATGAAGCCACGCTCACTGGAAATCTCTAAGAGAGAAAGTGACCTGGGGAACTCCCAGAGGGCGTGGCCAGCAGGCCAGTAGCTGCCGGGCATCCAGACCCCAGAGAGCTGGTGTGTGGCAGCCTCCTCTGCCACATGGGTGGTGCTCTTTCCCATCAAGCCCCAGTTTCATTTTAGGTCCCAGGGCTCTCTGCCCGGAGCCCTCCTGGCCCACCCCTGGGTCAATACAGTTAGGGAAGATGTTTCCTAGGAGCAGGCTGAGGCCTCCATTGATCATCAAAAGCATAATGAGAGGAAGGTTCCATGTGGGCAATCCGAGTCAACCCCTGGTCTTTAGTCTGGAGAGCCAGGCTGTCTAGTGAGCTGCATGATGCTGTGTGATGGGATGAGGAACCCTGGGGTCCATAGCAGGCTCCAGGCCCTGCCTCAGTGGGTCAGAAAGTCCAAAAAGGGCCAGCAGATCACCAAAAGGGCAGGATGAGGGCTCTCGGGTGGAAGGGAGGATGGTGCGAAGGTCTGGGGGCTATGGGGACACAGTGTACTCTGGAGGAAAGGGCGAAGCCAAGGCTGCCCAGGACTGGGCTGCCAAGAGCCTTGTGGGCTACTGGAAAAGCCAGGTGATGCCCCATAGCCTTCCTAGTGGAGGGAGTTGCTCCTCTGTCCATTTGCGGAACAAATACACATTGAGCTGAACATGGCCTCAGCCATCAGTGCTGGACCCATGTGTCTGTCCCCATGGAGAAGACAGAGCTGTGCCCTTCCTCAAGGACTGTGCAAGAGGCTAACAGGTGTTTCTGGGAAAAATGAGATGGGATGAGGAGCAGAGTTGCACTTCTGTGAGGTGGTCATGGCCTATCAAGGGGGTGACTTGAGAGCCACATGGAGGAGGTGGCGGATGTCCTGCCCGTAAGTGCAGAATTTCAGGGATGACCTCTGTCCTAAGAGAACCCCTGTGTATGCAAGGAGCAGAGACATCAGTTGTCGTGGGAGGGAGTGACACCACTGTGCAAGTGGGGCAGTGTGGGGGAATTGTGGACAAGGGGAGACAGAGCCAACCAGATGTCCTGGGAGATGCTACGTGGGTGGGAACCTTCGCGGAATCAACAGTGCCAAGAACTTTTGCCTGAGAAACAGAGAGACACAGTTTCTGTGGCAAAGAGAGGAGATGAGGAGCTTGGTACTGGACATGTGACACTGAGACACCTGTGGGGCCCATGAAAAAACGGCCAATCAGCTGCTGGACCCACAATTCTGATGTGTGGGGCAAGATCCAGTATGGAGGCAGAAAGGGGAGAGAGTTTGCAGCACATGTGGAACTCAAACCCAATGTCAAGGTGTTGGCAAATTCAGTATCTGGCTTGCAGATGGCTCCCTCCTTGCTGTGCCCTCACATGGACTTGCTCTGCGCCCTGGGCAGGGAGAGAGGGGATGCTAATCCCTTCAGATGAGAGCCCCCCCTCATGAGCTGTTGAACCTCAATGACTTCCTGGAGGCCCCATCTCCAAACCATCACATGACATAAGAAGCTGAGGGCTTTAGTGTATTAATTAAGGATGGGGTGGGGATAATTCTGTCCATCCCAGATAGTGAGGAAGTGGGGAAGAGCCTAGGAGAACTCAGGGTTCCCAGCTTGGATACCCAGATGGGGATGGGATGCACAGATAAGGGTGAAAACTTGCAGTCAAGACTCCAGCAGAGACAGGGTTGTCCAGCTCTGGGGGCCCTTTGCCTGTGCCGGCCAGGAAATGGCAGGGGGCAGCAGCCATCTGCAACCATCAAGAAAGCAGGTGAAGAGGCCCTGGTTATCCTGGAGGCAGCTGCCTCCCTGCTGGGCCCGTGCCGCATGCCTGTCAGAGGTTGCACCCAGGGCTGTGGGAGGGGATGATGTGCACCCCACGAGGTGGTCAAGGGTTGCGCTCTTTGTCTCAGTTGGCAGCAAGCTGGGTCAACGATTTTATAAGGAAAATGGAGTCTGTGCCACACTGGGGAAGACTGGCAGCTGCTGTGGCACATGGCTTCCTGTTGCCATCCCCACTCCTCCTCTGCAAAGCGGCTTCTCATGGTCTCTGCTGTCCTCCCCCACAGCCACTGCGTCTCCCTGGGCCCCAGGTCCAAGTCCTGTTCCCTCCAAATGAATGGGCCTATTCCCACCCTCACTCCTGGCTCCCTCCCCAGCACCCCTGTGCTACACCTGGGAAGATGGTAGCATCCCCTCCTAGCATCATCCACCTGGGATTTTTGTCCATAAAGCTCTCTGGACACTGCTGGCCTGCACAGGCCCAAAGGTGCCTGCAGCCTCTGAAGCACTATGACAGCTATGGGCCTTGGCAGGAATGGAGCTTGGATAGCAAGGACCCTTCCCTTCCTTCCCAAAGCCCATGGAGATGAGGGACCTCTCAAGGAGGGGTTGCAGGGCTGCCCTCTGCTGGGCCCTAGGCCCTGCTTTCCTCATAGCACTGGCTGTGGGGAGGAGGCTGCAGGGTGTGGCTCTCACCAGCGTGTTGAGAAATGAACACTTCCTTCTGCCTATTAGGTTTTCACATTCCTGACCCTGCCATCCTGCCAACACCCAGAGGAGAAATGTGGAATGCTAGGTGGGGCTGGGTTGCTGGCCTCAGGGTCTAAGGTCTTCTCTGCCTGCTCTCTCTGCCCTTCCCCATGGGAGCAGAGTGCACTGACTTGCCTGGGCCCACATGGTCTCACTGGGTCCTGTGGGAACCACCTTGAATGTACCTTGGGGGACCCTGAGCTAGAGTAATGGGCCCACATTCCTGCGTCCCCAACTTCTTGGCTGTCCTGCCCTATCACACAAGGTCAGTGTTGTATTGTTGGAGCCTGTGGCTTCATGTCCAGTAAGACCTTGTCCCCTCCTTCTCTTCTGGGACTGTTTCCCATGTGCTTTCTTCAGAAAGCAGGACTGGGAAGTGATGTCATGGTGGAGGACAGCTGGCCTTGGAGAGGACCCTGGGGCTCGGGCAGATGAGTGGGGAGTGGCCTCCTTCTATATCAGGGGAAACGGCCCATGAGAGATTACCCCACTCCTAACACAACCTCCAGTTCTGAGGCTCCCAGGCCACCCCCGGGTTCAGCGATTCACTGAAGGGTGCGGAGCTCAGCAGGCCACTATGCACATCGGCCTGTTTGTCAGCCAAGGAGGAGGCTTAGGCAGGGCCCAGGAAGTGACAGGGCAGGGGCCTGCCTGGGCCCCTCCCCGGGGAATTGGATTGTAGCCCTTCCCTCAATTGCAGTGCCCTGGAGGTCCCTTGGGACCTGGTGGGGTGGGGGCAGCCACAGGTCAACCTTCCCTGAGGGCAGAAGAGCTGGGTGGAGCCTGGATGTGGCCCTGAAGGTGGAGGACTCCACCCTGGGGAAGCCCACCCACTTCCCACTCCATGCTCCCTTAGAAGGGTCTGCTCCCCATGAGTCCCTGGTGGCTGCTGCCCATATGCCTGAGAAACTGGCAGATAAACAAGCAGCTCTGTAAATGGAAGTGTCTGTGAAACACACTCAGGAACTTTATTTCCACGTGAAGGGGAACTTTTGGGAAGTGACTCATCAGCCAATTTGTGTTTTTTAAACATCAGATTTGCCTAAAAAGAGACACACCTGCTGACCACCCTGTACCTTCCCTATTCTACTAAAGGAAAGGACGTAGGGGTGCTGGGTAATTCAGAATCCCCACAGAGCGACAGACAGCACTAGTCCTCAGGGCTCTGTGTCTTGCTGAACACAGTCCTGTTTGTCCAGGCCGAGGGACCTACAGGGGAAGAATCACCTCTCTCTGTCTGGAGATGAAGACACCATGACTGCCTGTGATTAGGTCCAGGGATTAGGGGGCTTCCCCAAGACTGCATCATCTAGAAGTGGCAGAGCTGCCTGCAGCTGTATACCGCGTGGCCCCAGAGTGCCCCCAGATTTCACACACACATGTGCACATGCATGCATGCATGCTCATACACACATGGGGGCAGTCATGTTAGTGCTGGCTAGCATTTATTGTTCACTCTGCCTTTCTAAAGTTCCAATCTGACCTCCTGCCTCTGAAGAGGTGCAGGTCTTGGCCATGCTGGGACTTCAGTGTGTCCTTGGCTTTCCAGGAATCCTTTTGACGATGGCTGTTCTATTGTCAGTTCTTGGCTGTCCCTGTACAGGACAGGGGTAAGGGCTGGTGTTTGTATTCTGTATTTTGGGGGTGCACATGTGACTACCCTCACCCCAGATGGTTTGAAGCACAGGCAGAGCCATATCTCAACCTGGGGACAGGCTCGCCATGGGGAGAAATGTCTCAGTAGGCAGCTGAGGTGCGGTGTTCACAGCAGCATATGTCGGAAATATGCACACACACATATGTACACGCATGGCAAAGCAGCACGTTGGCAGGCGGGAAGGTGGCATGAGGGAGAATGAAATCATGGGTAATTGCTCAGTGGCCATGGGAACGTCCCCTGCTAATTTACAGCGTTGGGAGGACTTGGGATGTGATTCTTCTCCAGTGCTTGGCCAATACGCTCCCTCGACACTAGCAGCCATAATTATCCACATTTAACCGAGGGCTTGTAAAATCTATTTGTCTAGCAGAATGTGAGTATAATTGCTGTAAATTAAATAAGAATGCATTTGTAGCTGGGTTGTGACTCGATCCAAGTTAGCACAGAGAAATGGGCTGTCTCCTTTAGACCTAGTGCCCTGGCCCTGCCAAAGCGCCAGCCCCTCCACCTGCCTGTGTCTCAGTGCCCCAGCTGCCCCACCTCTGCTAACCATGTTGTTGGGGTAGGGATGCCACTCCCAGGCCTCCTCCTCAGGGTAGGTCTGAGTAGGGTGGATTTGGCTCCCAGACTCAAGGGTACTGGGGAACTCAGGTAGCCCTGTCCACTTCACCCTGCCTTGACCTTGGCCTGTTCCACTCTGATTCCACTCTGGTTCTCATGGGTAGAAAAGCATCCCGGGTGGGCTGCCAGTGTGAACTGACCCTATCTGAGCAAACCCCGGTGTGCACAAGAGTCTGTGCATGTGTCCTTGCCCTTGGTGAGAGGTGGCAGGCCCCTGACTCTCTCTCTCTCTCTCACACACACACACACACACACACACACACACGCGTGCGCGCGGCTTGTCCCTGATTGTACTGGACAGCAGCACTGAGTAGCTTTCTTGCCTGAGGGCTTGCTGCTGTGAAGCCAGCCTGGCCTGGCGTACTTTGGTGTTCCTTTGCTGAAGGAGATTATCTCATACTTGTGGAAAGAACTTGGCCAGTGTCTAACACGAAACACATGTGTGCGTGCACATGTGTGTGTCTGGGTGGGTGCGTGGAGATGCAGTGCTGCGCTGCCGTCCTCACCGTCCTTCTCGCAACTTGCTCATCTTCCCAAACGAATACATTCCCTCCCAGCCCCGCCCCGGGCCTGCGACCCCAACGCCTCTTTCTGTGTCTATGACTTGACTCCTTCAGGAACTTCGTTTGTCTTTTTGTGTCTTATTTCACTCCTTGTCTGCTCCTCAAGCTGCATCTGTGCCACAGCAGCAGGTAGAACTTCCTTCCTCTTTAAGGCTGAGTAATATTTCACTGAATGGACATAATACATTTTGTTGATCTGTTCTTCTGTCAGTGGATGCCAGGGCTGTTTCCATCTTAGGGCTGCAGTGAGTCACGCTACTGTGAATGCAGCACACATGGCTCTTCAAGTCCCTGGTTTTGGCTGTCCAGGTATATACTCAGAAGTGGGGCCGCCAGGTCATATGGAGCCTCTGTGTGCCACTTTTTGAGGACTGTTGTGTTGTTTCCAGAATGGCAGCGCCAGTTCACACCTCACCAGAGTGAGTGGGGCTCCGATTTCCTCACAGCCTTGCCTCCCCAGTCATCATTTTATGTGGTTCTGGTGCAGCCACCCAGATGGCACGGCTCTGTCTGGCTTTTGTCTCCCTGGCTGGGAGGGTTCTCTGAGACAGGCCTGGAGGCAGCTGCTTTCCACACCTGGGGACAAGCTAGGGTTCTGAAGCTCTCTGGAAGGGATTGTTGCCAGGGTGGACACATCTTGCCACATCCTCTAGGAGCCATGCCGCATGTTTCTCGAGAGAGGCCGCTCAGGCGCTGCTGGTGACTTCAGGCCTCCTACTCTGACCTCCTACTCTGGTGGAGGCGGACGCCCCGCCCTGAGCTCCTGCATGGGATCTGCTCCTCTTGCTCTCCCCTCGAGCTGTGCAGGTGGCACCTACAGGTGAATTTCCACTCACTCTTCCCTTTCCTGCCCCTTAGTCAAGCTCCTCGGTGTTCTTTTGCTCTGCTAAGAGGGAAATGCCCCCTTCTGTGGAGGCAGGAGCAGGGCTGATGGGGAGTGCAAGGTGTCAAGCTCTCTGCTTCCTTCATTGAAACTGTGCTAACGCCATGCCAAAGGCCGGAGGCACGCCAGGCAACTTCGGGACTCATGTCATGCTGGTGAAGATGGTGAGTTGTGCCACCCAGGTATGTGATAACCTGGCAGTCAGGTATGATATAATCCGTCAATCTGGCAGCCAGGTATAATTAGCAGGAGAGTGGCATGTCCTGTGGTCCATAGTCTTTTTGTGCCAAACTTTCATGGTGAGGAGCTTCTGCGTGTTCAGCCAGCTCTGCTGGTTCATACTAGGGGTCATCATCCAGGCCAATAGGTTCTGGGGACTTCTGAAATCTGAGCCAGACCCTTTTCCAAATGGAGAGGGGTACAGGCTGCACTTTGCCTGTGGCTGCTCTTCTCCCAGAGCGACAGCAATACCCAGGCTCCCATGTAAATGAGGGGCTGTTTCTCAGGCTCTGGTTGTCCCATTACAGGGTTTTCCTGTGGGACTGTGTTGCTGTCCTGGGTCCTGAAACCAGCGATCATCCTTCATGGAAAGTGGGGGCCGGGTGTTGGGACTGGGGGCTTTCCGTGATGCTGTTCCTGCTGCATATTGTGGTAATGAGAGCGATGAAGGGCCTGTCTCTGGGGAGGAATATGCCTGAAAGCTTGGTGTTAGGCAGAGCAGGTAAGAGTGGCTTGTGAGGGCCTCAGATGGCACAGCCAGCCAGCCTGTGAATGTAGGGACCGCCTAAGTTCCATTTCCTACACGAGGGTTGCAGATGCTGCAGACAGTTGCTTGCAGGTGGGACCCAAGCTACCCCTTGGTCCTCTCAGGTGTACTGAGCCCTGGCCCTGCAGGTGGCACTTTTGACGTGGCCAGGTGCCTGTAGGCTGCACTATCCTGCCCTCCATGGAGGCACTGGAAAGACCCATGGCCAGTGGCGGGAGGTGAAGAGGCAAGAGGAGGCACAGAGGCCATCAGTTTCTACACCCTGGGTGGACTCCAGGTCCACAGAGGTGCTCAGAAGCCGGGGATGCCTGCAAGTGAGAAGCATGTTCAGAGAGATCCCTGTGGTCCCTGTCCCTCTGCGCACCCCTGCTGGCACAGGTGCAGTGCCCTCTGAGCCATAACCTGTGCATTCTGCCTCACCCTGGCTCTCTGCCCCCACTAAGGGTGAGTTACATGGGGGCATGGGACAAATTTCCTGACTGGGTCCTGGCCCTGTGAGGACTGCTGTGTGTGTGCTCAGCCCATAACAAATCACCTCCCACTGTGGGACCGTCCCACCTCTTACTGTCCTGCTGCCCGGCCTGGTGACCCTAGGAGCCCACAGTGTAGCTTGGGAGGCGGGCAGTGGCATGCATAATGAGAGCTCTTTTTCACCTCTGGCATCATTTGCACTGAAATTTCAGAGAGCAAAAACATCTGGGGTCCTTCCATAGCAGCTGGACCAGCCTTGAGGTCTTACAGTTCCCTGGGCCCCGATTCCTCCCGCTTCACTCTGCCGGTGCCCTTGACTGTCCCACAGGAGCACAAATGGGACCTCAGGATCCTTAGCGTCTGGCCTTGTGCTGTGACTGCACAGCCGTGAGCAGCCTCTTGATCCTGCTATTCATTGTCCCAGAGGCTTAGACTCTTTGCAACCCATCTGGATTTAAAACACAGATCCGAATCCACTTTGCTGGACTCTAGCCAGGGTACCTTGGTGCTGGCATTGCATCTAGGTGACATGGGCCTACGGAGCTCCAAGCAACCTGGGCAGACTCAGAACTCAAGTGTGGCCTGTGATGGCAGTGCAGGTTTTCTTCTTTTGTGTACTGTGATGGAGAGGTGCTTCGCCAGCTTATAGGCATGTGTGTTGGCTCAGCAGCTCAATTACCAGTAGTTGGGAGCACTCGAGGGACATAGGGGCTGGGCTGTGATGGCCTCTCTCATGGCCTTGGCTCCACCTGTACAGAATCCAAGGACAGTGTTGGGCCAGTTGCAACCCCACCACCAGGCCGGGGCTGGACAGCTCCTCCCAACCATGGGCAGTTAGCAGCTGCCTGCACCGAGATACTGGCAAGGACCCACCAAACCCATCATCATTTTGCAGGGTCTGTTCTGCCAGAGCAGGCGGGAAACAAAGGCCCTTCCCTGGGCCCCCCCTTGGGGTCACAGTCTTTCCTGGCAAGCCCTTGTGGGTGCGGGGAGGGGGGCTTGCTTCCTCCTACAGCAGTTCCACAGCACCACAGGAAGGCCTTCTCCCTGGCCTGTCTCTATGGTCTTGGAATCATAACCTGAACCTGGGCAGTGGCGGATGGACAGAAAGGCAGACAGACAGACAGATAGACTGACAGGCAGCTTAGGAAGCTGCTAGTGCAGGGAGAGCAGGTGGGCCCAGGTTAACTCTGGGCCTTCACCCTGTGGCATAAATATGGGCCCACCTGCATTTGCAGATTGAAATCCATCCTGAGGGGCTTCCTTTGGAAACTTCTGTGCATTAATCCATCTTCCTATGGAAAGGAGGAAATTATTCATAATTAAAAAGTAATAATAATGTGGTGTAAAGGAACTCAGCTGCACATTACCCGGCAAGAAGAGGGAGGGTGGGCAATCTATTTTTAATGGTCTCCATGGCGACAGAGATTTTGTTTACAGTGATTTTTTTTCTTCTATAGCAAGGCAATTGCTGATTTGCATTTTATTAGAAAATGCTGCCAGCGAGTCCCTGACATGGACAAGAGCAGGGACCCTCCGGGGGATGCAGGGAGGGCCCTGCAGACCTTGCCTGAGCCTTTCGTGGGCCTTCAGCCAGCCCCTGGCAGAACAGCTCTACCGAGGCCAGCAGGGCCCAGGGAGGCGTCCTTCCAACACCCCAAACCTACCCTGTTCACTCTGCTCTGTCCCTGTTCCTGCAAGGATGGCATGGTGTCGCCCTGTGCCCACTGCACCCTCCCCAAGAGTCCCACACCACCTGCATAGGGCAGCTGGGCAGTCCCCTGTCATCCCACTCCCGCCTGGGCCAGGCAGGTGGGGGCGGCTGGGCACAGAACCCAGGCCGCCAGCTGAGGCGCAGATGGGATGGCAGCCGTCTGCCCTGTAGAAGCCAATGCCCCTGGACCTTGGCCAGGCCGGGAAGGATGGCCTAGGCAGGGTGGGCATGTGCCTGCCAGCATCCTCCCCCTCTGCCCGTTGCATAGGAAGGGACCTATGCAGGGTCTCTGGCTGTGGCTCTGCTTGGCCAGTGCCTGGAGTTTGTCCCACCAGCTTTGGCTTTAGATTTACACACTCAGGGCAAGAACCTGCCACCAGGTGCCACCTGCCCTTAGGAAGGGAGTACTGTCACCGACTTGTGGTTGGAGCAGGTGCGCCTGGCAGCTCACAAGACACCTGGGCCCTGCGTCCGTGCACCTGAGGCACTCAGTGGGCCTCCCCTGGCCCATCCCACCCAGGCTGGAGAGACATGGGTGTGTGTGCCCTGTGCATGTGAACGTGCATGCTGTGTGAGGACATGGTACATATATATGCATGCACGTGAATGTGTGTATACCCAAAAGAGACAAGAGCAGGGACCCTCGGGGGATGCAGGGGGTGGTGGCTCACAAAGCCTTTGGCTGCAGCAGGGCCTTGAAGGGGACCAGCACTGACTGTCTGCCACTAGGAGTCAGCACCTTCCTGTAGGTACTTTGGAGTCCAAGGTGACAGAGTTGGGAGAGTACAGCTCTGTAGCCAAGGGCAGCACCTGACACAGAAGTGGGCTGGGCTGATGAGGAGGGGCGCTGGTGCCCAGCAGCCCTCAGGGAAGGCTCAGCAGGTTTGGGTTTCTGTGTAGGTCCCTGTCACCTTCTTTCATTCCTTCTGCAGGTGGCACTTTGGCCAGCTCCTTCCCCCACCGTGTACATCAGCAGAGCCTTTTAAGGACCTGCTCAGCTTCCCTGTTCTCAGGCTAGCCCAGAGGAGACAGGGAGGCCTGGTCCTCTTGTGTGCTCTGCCCAGACCAGCTCCTGGGCTCCTGGGAGGAGGGAGGTGGGAAAAGGGCTGGAGGGGGGCACCATGGCTCCTCCTGTCCCTCCACAAGGGTCACGCCACACACGCATGTGCACACACCATAGACAAGCAGGCATGTACCACACGTACAACTGTGCATACATCCACACTTATGTACGTGTGTGCACCACAGTCATGCATAACAGTCACATACACCCACAACTCAACATTCACACTTACACACAGGTTTGCACAACAAAAGCATATATGTCACATTCGTTCATATTCACGTACACATATAAACACACATGTACATTTATATCAACCACACTCACATATACTCAACTCTTGCACACACACACCCATATTTATACACACATCTCCACACTCACACCCACACATATTTACATGGCACACTCACAAATTCATGCACATTTATATTTATGTACATGCATACACATGCCTACCACACATAACACTTACACACAACACACATTCATGTATACACATGCCTGCACACACACCACACACACACACACACACACAATGCATGCATATGCACCACACATGCACACACGCATGCACATCCCCAAACTTCTCATATCATTGGCCTCAGTGTGAGCATGCATCACTCTGCAAACATACCAAGTGCTTGCCTGTGCTCAGTGAGTCCCAGAGTGTGGTTTCTTCATGGGCTGGTGCACAGTCATAATTCTGAGACTATTTGTTGGTGAATGAATGAAAAGATGACCAAGCACCACAGACCTGGCCATGGGAGAGTGGCTGTTCAAGACACTGAGACCCTGGTCTTCTTTACACATCCAGATGGGGTGTGGGGTGCAGGCAGGTGGCAGGAGGTCACACAGAGACAGAGAGGCCAGGAGGGGAGTTCTGGGTCCTGGGGGAGCCCAAAGGAGAGACCTGAGAGGGATGCTGCAGCCAGCCAGAGGAGGGATCTTCTGGTGTCCCCCATGCCTGCTCCTCATTCAGGTAAAGGTAGAGGGTGACAGGGGTGAGGAGGAGTGGGAAAGAAAGATCTGTTGTCCTAAGAGAAATCCTGAGGCACACTTTAGTCTGCATCAAGATGCAGCAGGAGGTGTCAGGAGACTGCCCTGCTCCTGCCTGGATCTCCACCCTCAGGGCTGAGCCCTGGGGGCCAGGGGATGAGGACAGGCAGAGGGGCACCAATGCAGCCAGCCACTTGCTGCTGGGCACAGACCCAGGCTGACACTGGGCCTCAAGAGGGGAGCCTCCCCGCACCTGTCACCCATCAGGATGTCAGGGCCTGGCTGTCAGCTTGGTGCTCAGGCCACCTGCCCTGGGGTTCAGATGTATCACCTCCCTGGTCCCTGCTCAGAGTGAGTCACTGCCTCTGTAATCTTGGGGTGGCTTGCACCGGCTCCTGGGAAGCTCAGAGGCCATGGAGATGTGGCCTGTGCTCTGACCCAGCGCTGTGTGGGGCCCAGCCAGCCCGGTGCCTCCGTGACACTAGGACCGTCAGGCTTCTTGGTGTAAATGTCCCCGCCGCTCTTCCTCATCTTTATAATGCTGCGTGGGGGCACGTGCCTTCCCGCTGGTGGGCCTGTCCTCTGTGGGACCCTGCTCGCTGTAGCAGAGAGGGTTTGCAACCAGCCACCACCAGCACGTCATGGTGTCCACCTGGGCAGGTGCACACCAGGTCCTCAGCAGCCGTGGAAGTGGCCAGCAGCATGTTCCTGGGAGGCTATGCTCCTGTTGCACCAGGCTGAACTCACTGTGCTCTCCAACAGGATGGGAACTGAAGGCAGGATTGCATGGCTGGAGATGGGACAACACAGTAGGCACTGTCTCCAGCTAGACCTCAGCCCCTTGGAGGGACAGAATCACCTGTCCCTGTGTCCCACTCCTAGCCCAGGGCCTGGAACAGGGCAGTGTTCATGTCCTGTGAGTGTGACAAAGAACAAGGCACCCTGTTCTGAGCCGGGAAGACCCGGAGCACAGGGGTCTTCTTTCGAGCTTCTCAGGAGGCTCCTGCTCTGGTCACGGCATCACCTGAGTGAATTCTTACCTCGCCCACCTAATCTCCCTCCTGCAATTCTGCAGAAAGCCTCCCGCCCCGTGGTCCTCAGTCCTGAGGACCCCACCCTGCCCTGTCCCACAAACAACTCTCACCTTCTGGCTGGTGTCAGAGCCACGTGTGGGGCCGACGTTCCCAGGCTCTCCGGCCAAGTCCGCACTGTGCAGGAAGACAGCACCAGCTGGGAAAGCACCTGGGTGGTGTGGGCTCCTCGGCAGGCGGAGAGCCCCACTGCCATCTTCCCAAGGAACTTCAGCTTGAGGGCAGGTGCTCCAGCCCTCTGCCCAGTGGCCGAGTGACTTTCCAACACTCACACTGTTGTTTTCACCGAGAACACGGCACACATGCACAGGCACAGGTGAGGGGGGATGGGTCTGCCCTGCCTCCGAATGCCGTCCCTGAGGTGTCCCCAGAACAGCAGTGCCCAGAGGATGGGCCAGCAGCTTGTCTTCCTGGGCATCCACTGTGAGGCCCGGACCAGGGTAGCACCTGCTGGTGTGGGCATTCAAGAACCACATGGAGATGTTTGGATTCCATCCTTCCCTTTGGGAGCAAGCCGTGCAAACCCTCGTCCACCCTGGGGTTCATGAATGGAGCCGTCTCACTTGTGGGGAACTTCCATGCAGCTTAGTCAATGGTTTGAAAATTTAGGGTGAAGGAAGATGACACATCGAATGTCCAAGGTTTAAGGTTTAGGAAATTATGGCACCAGTGTTAGCTGTCCCCGCCCTGATGGGCATCTCCATCAGGGTGAAAGCAAGGCAGGGAATTTCTGGTGGAAGAAACCACAGTAAGGTAGCGGAGAGGCAGTGTCCTCCTGGGCCTGGGGTGAAGCAGGTACCGCCTCCTGGGACACACAGGGCCGCCTTACAGGGACTTGGGGGTCCTGGGCAGTGCGGGTGATGTGGGCAGGCTGGAGCCCCAGAGCTGCAGCTACAGTGGGAGATTAGGGGCTTAGACAATGCCCGCTTTAGTCCCAATCCTGAGTCAGCTGGGAGAGGAAGTAATGACTTTTTCTGTACTGGCTCACATCCTTGAAAGAAACCAGGCACAGGAATGGGACAATAACTCCTCAGACTGCAATGCAATACATGTTCTAGAACATTCACCCAAGTGCCCACCAACAGGAGCATGAAAAAAAACCACGAATTGTCCTTTAAGGGCTATTACACAGCATGGAAAAAGCAGCAATACATCAGTAATAGATGATGAGGGGAATGAGCCCTTAAAACAAGGAGGAAGGATCCAGTTGCAAAGAACTTGATTCTGTGTATAGGAAGTTCCAAAAGAAGCAAACCCAATCTACAATGGAGAGAAGCTGAAACGGTGGTTATTCCTGCTAGGGGCAGGGGTGGGTGTGACCAAGCAAGGGGCATCGGGGGCTTCATGTGGGATGTCTTGATCTGTAGTTTGTGCGCAGTGGTGCACATTCTCAAGAGTGCATTTCAGTGTGTGTAGACTTCTATAACAGAAGAAGGAGGTGTAAACCCACAGAACCCCAGTTAGTAATACACAAGCCAAGTATTGCGGGAAGTGCAGCCGAATAACCATAGTGATGAAGGGCACTCCAAGGGGTGGGAATGTGGCAGGGAGACCGGTCAAGTGGGGTAAAGAGCTGGCACATGGGACCGGCAGGATGCAGGTGTCAAGCCCTTGTGACTCTTCTGTACCTTTGAAAATGTTTACCACAAAACACTGGGACCAAAGCAGCTATAGAACAACTGGGGGAAGGACATCTTTCTGAGAGACGAGGGATGCAGTTCTCTGTGGATTCAGGTGGCAAGATCTTGGCTGCTGTCTGTTCTGGGGACTCTGGGGATTGGATGATCCCACGCACACCCTGGATTTTCTGCAGTCTAGAGCAGGTCTTGGGGGCTGAGGGTGGGTTTGTGGGTGGTGTCTGAGCCCCTGGGGCTGTGCACTTCTAATTTGCCTGCAGGCCAGATTGCCCAGGGTGTGGGGATGTGGCTCCACCCAGAGAGGACAGTGCAGGCGGTGGTTGGGGCCTTGCCAGTCTGGGGCTTATTGTTTCTGGGCCCATGGGCAGCCACCAGTACCTGGGGCAGCTGAGCCTAACAGATGGGATCCGAGTCCCAGTTTCCAAACTTGTCCTGCACCAGGGCAGATCTGATCAGGGTGCCAGGTGACCAGAGGAGCCCAGCTCCTTTCCCCCAGCTTCAGTCTTCTTCTCAGTGAGGCCTCAGGCTTCCTCTGGGGTGACTAGGAGCAGAGGGACGCCCTGTTGGGAGCGTCAACTCTTTAAATAACAGAGTGGCTGGAGGCCTCAGCCACTATCCAGCTCTGAAGGGCTGGCTCTGCCATTTCTCTGTTGGGCAGGTCCAGCATGCCTGGCTCCTGGCGAGAACTCTGCAAGGTCTGCTCACGATGTCCTAGAGGAGGAGGAGCTGCTCTTGTGCTCATTATATACAAAGGGAAACTGAGGCTGGGCACACCAAACCCAGGTCTAGGCCCGCGCGCCTGTCTGGCCACCTTTCAGAGTTGTTAAATTCCAAAAGCACGATCTGGAAAGAGCATGCCAGACAAAGCCATCATCTGGCATCCGATTGTCATGCCTCCCTTTCTACAGATGAAGAGCCCCAGGGCTGGGGATGAAACAACCCTGCCACTCCTACTAAGTATAGTGGCCCTCACGTCAGGGTTTGTCCAGTGTCCAGATTCCCGGGCCCCTTGCAGTGCAGCTCACTGGAAACCCCCGCCAATGCGCACAGCCCCCTGTCTGCCTGCACCCTCCCCCTGCCCGCAGCAGCACACACTCAGTGCTCGGGAATCATCGTTAATACCCGTCAGCACAAGCAAACACACTCCCCACTCCATTTACTTCACAAGGCTCCCGATTTAATTAGGTTTCCAGTTTTCCGCCTGTCCTGGGCCAACCACTCCTTAAAACAGTGGAGAATTCATTTGCACCTGCTGTCAGAAAGCGTCTCTCCCCAGTTAGAAAAATAATTAAGCCATCATCGCACATCAGGGGTAATGAATCACCATTTTTCATTCAGTTTGCAGGTCGTTTGTTTTCCTCTGCACTGGCAAAGGAGGTGCAAACTAAATCTGAGCAGCTGCCAAGTGGATCGCTTCCCTTGCCTTGGTCAGCCATCCCTTCCTCTCTCAGGGCCCCTCCCCTCCTCGAATGCCCTGGGCACAGTGTGCTCTGAGGACACGAGGCCACCTGCAGGTCCTTGGCCCTTGCTCCTGGGGTGGCCACAGGGCAGTGCTACTTCTGTTGTTTCTCAGGATGTGGCTCCTGTGGCCACTGTCCAGATGAGACAGAAGCATGACCATAGAAGAGCCATGTGAATGTCCTGGGGCAGGTGACTGTAAACCGGGGACTTAAAGCAACAGCCCTTGATTCTGTCTCAGTTCCAGAGCTCAGATCCCAAAGTCAAGGTGTCCGTGGGTCAAGATCTCGCAGAGGACCCAGGGAGGCCTCTCCTTAGCTCTCCCAGCTTTGGCAGCTCCCAGGATCCCTCAGGCTCCCAGCATCCCTCAGGCTCCCAGCATCCCTCAGGCTCCCTGACTCATCCCTACCACATCTGCCTCTGTTGTCACATGTTCCCCTGTGCGTGTTTGTGTCAAGTCCCACTCCTCCCGTCTCTATTCCTAGTCTCGGGATCACCAACTTTACCCAGCAGTCCTCTCATCCCAACTCCCACTTTCTGCAGTCTCCGTTACCCACAGCCAAAAAATAGCGAGAGGCAAATTCCAGAAGTAAATAATTCATAAGTTCCAGTTAACTTTTATTACACCACAGTGTTATAATTATCCTATTTTATTATTGTTTGTTGTTAATCCTTTCTGTGCCTAATTTGTACTTAAACTTTATTACAGGTATGCAGGTACACAAGCCTAGTATATATAGGCTTTGGTGTTACTTGGGGTTTCAGTCATGCACTAAGGGTCTTGGAGTGTGTGCCTCTTGGAGAAGGAGGTCTAGTGTACTTCTGCAGAACTCCTCCCCCTAATAGGGTACTGTTTTCAGGACCCCTGGGGAGGAAGGCTAGGCTTGAACCTCTCTTCTTTGGAAGAGGGGGCACAGTTCACAGTTCACAAGGCAAGAACCTTTATCATCAGGTAGCTGTGTCCCCAGGTAGCTGTGTCCTCCCTGGGTCCTCTCTGCCCAGCTCTCAGGGACCGTCACCCATCCCTAGTGGCCAGCCTTTATCAGAGCCCCCTCATAGCACAGGGGGGCCAGCAGCTTGGAGCTTGGGTAGTGTGTCAGGCCTGGACGGCAGCCCCCACTGCCGTCTGCTGGGCCAGTGCTGTGGGAACTCCAAGCAGGTTCAGCACATGTCACACACAGGGCTGGCCCTCAGGGAAGGGAGAACTAGGGCCGAGGACACCAGGGCGCCCTCCTCAGAAGGCAGCAAATGTATCAGGTCACTTCCCATTTCTGCTGCAGCTTCTGCATCAGAGCACAAGTCCCTCACCACGCCCGACATGTGGAATGCATTGAGCACCCTCTCCAGGTCACGTCATTGGCTGGTTGGTTGGTTGGTTGACTGATTGGACCTACGGTCCATGAAGGAGTCTTTTTTGGGCTGCCGACCAGCTCTTTCCATCTGGATGAGAGTAGGTTTATTGGAAGGTGGTAGTATCCACATTTCCCCACGAGGGGGCGCACATATGAAGCTCGTGAGCAAGAAGGCGGCTGGATGTGACCGGAACCCACAGAACCCGAACACACAACAGAGGCTTGGTATTCACTCACCCTTGCTTGGATTCATCTTCCCTGCCCAATGGCTGTCATGCCAGAGCCGCTCACCCCCGGGAGCTGCCTACCCTGTCATGTAGGATTCAGTGGTTCCAGCCTGTGAATTCAGCCTTGAATGCCCCCTTCTCATCTTGCAATAGCACGGCATTAGAACACATCTTCCTGAGTGCCTTGTGTTTGTGGGGATGAGGGTTTCTCGGCGTGGACGCTGGTGGGGGGTCGTCCACAGCCTGAGTGGCTTTCAGGACGTTGGGCCCAGTTTGGGAGATTGTATCAGAAGGGACCTGGCTCTGACCAGATGCCCTCTGAGGTGAGGGGGTGATGGCACCAGGCTTCTCATTAGCAGCACCTGTGTAGAAACTTCTGGGTGGGAAGGGGGCAGGTGTGCACCATGACACGGCCCTGCAGCGTCCGATCCCTCAGCGTCCTCCGTCCTGGGGTCCTGTGTGGTGTGCTCTGCACCCGGGTTCGGGGGTTTTCTGGGTTATCCCTTCACTCTCAGATGTTTCCTCACTCCAGGCTCTGCTCCCTAAGACCCCTGTTCAGCTCTAACCTCGCTGTTGATGTTGAACCCCGCACGCTGCTCTGTCTTCTCTGGCTTCTCAAAGTGTCTGTAGGTTGACATGGGGACCAGGGGAGTCTGCAGTCTCCAGACACCTTCTGAGCTGCTCCCGTGTTCCCAAAGTGGGAGTCGGATGGGTGCATGCTGGAGCAAAAGGATTTGGACAGGAGGGAAAAGAAGTCACTCTTCTCTGTAGCAGGAAGCAGGGGGAGTTGGTCCTGGGCTGTCTGTTGGGGGAGGAGCCTCAGCTGCCATCTCAGAACACAGAGGTGTCAGTGTCCAGCCCCAGGGCGCTGCAGCAGAGTCCTCCCTGGTCTCTGTGTCTGCCGACCATAGCCTGCCAGGCCCTGCATGGCCCCTGGAGGGCTTTCCTCACCCGCACGGTCGGGTCCTCCCTGGCCACTGCAGGGAAGGGGAACCCCACTCTGCAAAATGCAGGTGCTCATGTTGTGGTTAGAGACAGCATCAGAGACCGAGCTGAGTGAAAACTGGTCGGCACCTTTCTGAGCTCCCGTGCTCCTTCCTGAGACGGGGCAACATCGGCTGCTGTGTGAGAGTCTGCGGCTGCTGTGGTGGAGATCCCACATGGGGAGCCTAAGCAAGGCATTTACTCCCTCACATTCTGGAGGTGGGAAGTCCACAGGGAAGTTGTTGGCTGCACCGCGCTACCATGGAGACCCTGGACAGACCGCCCCTCCTCTCTCCCGGCTTCCAGTGGCCGGAGCCATCCTCATGGCCCCTTGGCTTCTAGATGTATCACTCTGATCCCCGCCTTCTCATGTGGCCATCTCCTACGTGAAGCTCTGTCTTTACATGACGCCATTTGCCTCTTCTTACAGGGACACCAGTGGTGTCAGATGGGTGCCCACCTTAGTGACCTCCGCTTTACTAGATCATATCCACAAGGACACCATTTCCAAATAAGGTCCCATTCACAGCTACTAGGAGTTGCACCTTCACCATATCTGATGGGGGTGGGGGCATAGCACAAAGCAAAACCCAACCTGTGCCTCTCATGCTGCTGGGCTCTGAAGAAGGTTCACCTGTGAAAAGCACCTTAAACTCGTGCCTGGTCCTTGTCGAATGCCATGGAAAGTCCCTAAGTCACTGTCCTTATTACTCTGTGTGTGACATCCTCTGGGCAGCTCTGAGCTCAGCACTGCTGACACCTGGGTCTCACCATTTTCTGCCATGGGCTGTCCTGTGCCCAGCGGTGACCAGCAGACACATCCACACACCTTGCCCAGCATCCCTGGGGAGGTAAAGCCACTCCAGCTGAGAAGCGGCGAGTGTGTGCTTTTAATTTTGGTATTGTCAGCCTGCCTTCTCCTTGACCTCGCTGGCACATGGTGGTTGCTCTCCAGGCACTTTGGCCACAGGACAATCTCCTGCCTCTTCCACCTTTCCTGTGTGGCCAGACCAGGGTCCAGACCTGAGGCTCAACCCAGCAGTAAGGCCCCTGGAGCACCAGCACTCTCCCAGCACCTTTGTTCACAGAGGTTTCACTGCACACTTGGCCGCAAAAACAAAACCAAAAGACCTGACAGTGGGACCTGCAAAAGTTCAGGAACCTTGTTTAGGTTCTTGGCCTTATCTTTGAATTCTTGTGATACTATCTGCTCCCAGGGTGGCCTGGGGACACAGAACCAGAACATGATGCCCTAAAGCCCAGGACTGGAAAACCCATCTCCTAGCCCATGTCCTCCACTCTGGCCCAGAGCACCCTGACCTGTCTTGTGCTAACATAACACTGCACAGGATCCAGACAGCTGATGGCCTGGAGCCCTGGGCCCCTGGGTAAGGACAGATTCCCGGCCCTGGCTTCCTGGAGGCCGTGGCCTCTTCTCAGTTGCTGGACCAGTTTGTAAGGGAGCAGAAGCAATAGAGGTATCCGTCAGCTTTTCTGTGCCAGGCTTTATGACCAGCTGGCCCTGCCTGGAGCTCAGCATCGCCCAGAACGGTTTAATGGGGAAGTCAGCGCGTGAACAGAATTTCAACAGGCTTAGCTCAACTTATCCCAGGATCAAACTTCTTAGGCAAATAGCAATTCGCTTGGATGGAGATGGCGATGCTATAGAGCATGAGTCCCGTCTGTCTGAGAGGGCCGCTGGGGACCTGGGAACTTGGCTGCATCTGATGATTCTGTGGGATTGGATCACACCCCACATTTTGGTGCCCTCTTTCCTTAGGACTTGAGGTTTCAAAAACCATGGCCAGGAAGGAGGTGAGCTGGGAGCACAGGGAAACTTGTGGGTAGCTGGGGAAGCTCTCAGTGAAGGGCCAGGGGCCCCCAACATACAGACAAGGAGTTTCAGTTGTGGGTCCATCTGTCTGGGCTCGGCCTGCCCACCCTGCCAGCCTCTGTCCTCCAGTCCCCACTGGGAGACACCTTTATGCCGTAGGTTCTGGCAGCCAGGGCCTGCAGCCTGCAGGCCCCAAGCAAATAATGTGAATGTTTACATTTTTAAAAATTTTATTGTGGTAAAAGATACATTGCCATGAGTCCCCCTCAAAATATCCCTGCCCACTTTGAATGCACTTATTGCTCGTGCCACTTCCAGCAGCAGCTCTGGAAGTCCTCTCTCGTGAGTGTCTCTAGCTGTGCCATTGTGGCTGCCTGGATGTCCTGACTCAACTCAAAAACGTTTCCCTTCATGGTCATTTTGACTCTGGGGAAGAGCCAGGAGTCACACAGTGCCAGGTCCGGTGAATAGATGGATAAATACGACATCATCTTTTTATTTGACAGAAATTGCTGTAAATGTTCGATCAGTGGTGGTGATCACAAAATATGGTGGATGTTTATATTTTAAAATGTGTTATAATAAAGGACACAGCACCATTATTCTCCCTCAAAATATTTCCTCTAGTTTTTGAGCACACCTGTCATATCTTTCTTGGCAACACATCCTTTATTGCAATGAGTTTTTATATTTATTTATTTATTTATTTATTTATTTATTTATTTTGTGGTACTGGGGATCGAACTCAGGACCTTGCACTTGCCAGGCAAGCGCTTATTCAACTGAGCTATATCACCAGCCCTGCAATGAGTTTTTAAAGATTTAAACATTCATCATATCTTTCAGCCACCCCTTGTACGTTAAGCATTCACTCTGTGGGTCACGCTGCTGGGTTCAGGGGCCCAAAGCAAAGGAGAGCCAGGCAGCCCACACTCCAGGTCCCTGGAGTCAGCCCCATACCTCACCCATCACCCAGAATCTCAGGCCCCTTAGATCCCCTAAATCCTCACCGGGAACAAGAACTCGGGCACTGTCCCTCCGTGGAGAGGTGAACAGAAGGCACTGTTTTCACTCGGGAGGGAAACTGACGCAGAGGGAGCTCTCTGATGGGCGCATGCTCACCTCAAGGCTGTCTGACTGAGTGGCTGCTTGGTGCCGGCTTGTGAGGGGTACAGGGAAGAGCGAGGCTCTGGAATTCTCCCTGGAATTTGTCCCTTTTGTGACAGAACAGGGGGCCAGTGGCCCACATACTGAACAGGCCCTGAGCTGCTGCTGCTCAAGGAGGTAAGGACCCAGTGGTGTCTCCCAGCAGCCATGGAAGTTCAGAATATGACAACCAATGAACAACCTGGCCCTTGGACTCGGCTGGCGGAGGGGACAGGAGCCTGGTGACAGAGCACCGGCTAGGTTCCACTGTTTGGGCAGAGGATGTGTGCTCAGTGGTGGGAGGGACAAGACACTCCAACAAGGCTGCTTTGAGTGGGGTCACTTGTGAGTACTGGCAGACGCATTTCCAGTTTGTCTCCTTTTTTGAAAGAAAACTTGGAACTGGGGATTGATCCCAGACCCTTTGCACTGAGCTCCATCCCTAGCCTCTAAAAATTCTGAGACAGGGCCTCGCTAAGTCACTAAGTTGCTCAGGCTGTGGTTCAACCAGTGATCCTCCTGCCTCAGCCTCCCAGAGTGTTGGGCTCACAGGTGTGTTAGTGTAGTTTGTTTCCTTCATTTGCTCATCCCACTGGAAGGGCTGTCGGCCTCCTGAGCAATGCTGGCCAGAGCCACTAGGTGGCACCAGGGACCACACACTTGGAGCCTTTCTGGGCCACAGCTCACCTGGCTCTCTGATTTCCCCTCAGGAGAGAAATTCTTGCCCGTCTAATCTAACACACGAGGCAGATGAAATGGGAGAAGAGAATGGGGAGCGCTGTTAGGGAAAGAGAGGCGACCTCAGCCTTTGCTGCTTTGCTGCTTGCCAGCACCCCCAGGGGTGGTGTCTTGGTTACTTTTCTCTTGTTGCTGACACAAAATATCCGATGCCCAGAATTACAGAAGGAAAGGTTTATTTAGCTCACAGTCTGTGAAAGTTTCAGTCCATACTCAGCTAGCTCTAATGCAGGGTGGCACATGGCAGAGGGCAACTGTTCATGACGGCAGAAAATAGCAAAAAGCAACAAGAGCAAAAGGGAGGAGGGGCAGCCAGCCGACTCTTTCTCTCCCTTACATATGCAAACTATCTGCCCCAGGACAGGTGCGGCCCTCACAGCCAGAATCCCAGCACTGGACCATGAATCAATCATAAACTCTAAATGCTTGCCCCATGACCACATGAGGCTTCGGGGGGGGGGGGGGACGACATCCAGACACAAACCATAAGAGGTGGGTACCGGGCTGAGCTGTGAAATCCCAACTGAATCTCTGAAAAGGTTCTGAGTGTTTCAGGAAAACACTAGGTCTGTTTGTCTTATCTCTGGACCATAGCGTTGCTGACCAGGTACTTTGTTTTTTTGTTGTGGTTGTTTGTTTGTTTTGGTACCAGGAACTGAGCTGGAGACCTCTTGCTTGCCAGGCAGGCACTGTGCCATGGCCAGGTACTTTGAATTGCAAGTTTTCCTGGTACTCTTGCTTAGTCTCCTAAGTTTGGGAGAGAAGACACGTATTCATCAATTCGTATTTAATAAATGAGAAGTTGTTTCTCCTCAGAGCTGCTCTGAAGGGGGGAATGTATCAGGTTTCATATACTGGATCGTGCTCAGTAACAACAATCTCAAGTCAAAGTTGTATGAAAATACAGGTTTTTGGAGGTAGGTGCTGTGGTGCATATCTGTGATCCCAGCCCTTGCGAGGCTGAGGCATTGCTACAAAATAAAACATTAAAAAGGGCTGATGATGTAGCTCAGTGTGAAGGTCCTAGGTTCAAACCCCAGTACTGGTTCAAAACCCCAGTAGCATTGTGGGTTGTTGCGTCAGCGTGTGCTGCTCTGGCATCTGTCCAGAGTCCAGGCTCCCGGTGCAACCACTGTCTACTGGCTACTGTACCGCGCACTGCTTCCCCCGCCCCCCAGAGGGACACTCCCACTCCCACCTCATTGGACAAAGCAGGTCACCTGATAGTGCCTAACTTCAAGCTGTTGGGAAGGGCAGTCCTGCCATCCAGAGGGGGAGCTGGAGAACTGAGTGCCAGCCCAAGTGACAGCTACGGAACCCCATGCCCTGGCCTCAGGGCTGCCCAAGAGTCAACTCAGGAGTTGTCACAACTTGGTGATGCACAGAGGGTGACACCTGTGCTCAGGGCCCAGGCAGTAAGTGCAGAGCAGGACTCTCCAGCCCAGCAGGCATGAAGTCCCTCAGCTGCTGCCATCTGCGGCCGCCCTTGGCACTCAGAAGGAGCCCTGGGCACAACTGAGACGGGAAGGAGGGCACCGTGGTCCCCGCTCCTTTCTTGTGGGCACCCTCCCTCGCCCCGACTAGGGTTAGCACAACTGTCGAATAGGAGGGCAAAAATTAGACGGAGGGAAAAACGAGGAGGGAAAACAAAAGAGAAGAGTCAATCGGTGATCCCAACGAGGAGGGTGGGCGGAGAAGCTGCGCTCCCAGAACTTTTCTCATAGTGTCTCATTTCACACGCAAACCGCCTCGAAGGACCTGCACGTCTAGCTCCATTCTACAGGGGAGGATAGCGAGCCCCAGAAAGGCGCAGGAACTGGCCAAGGTCACGCAACAGGTACCAACCATACCAAGCACCAGGGCGCTACCTGCAGGAAACCTTCCCAGCACTGCACTGGTGGGAGGATTGCTGTACACATCTCTTTCCACCAGGTGGCAGCACAGGTCTCCTACAACCCCAGCGCAGCCAGCCTGGTATCTGGGAAGGTTGGAGGTTATCCCACCAGGCTCTTTCTTTTGGAGGTAAAGAAACTGAAACATACCTGTCATGCAGGGCCTGGTGTCTTCAGTGTATCCCCCAATCACCATGTAAACGCAAGTACACATGTACATGTGAAACACATGTATGTATGCATACAGGTGCATATTTGTGTGTACACATGTGTGCAGGCATGCAGGCTTCATTTCCTCACTCATGTATCCTGTGTGGTCAGTTTTGAGTCAGGCTAAGAGCCTCCTGTTGACTCCATATGGGCAGATGCGTCGTGAACTTGAAGTCAGACACAGTGACACTGGGAGGCATTGTCATGGTGTCCATAATTAAGAGAAGGAAATTGAGGCCAAGGGAGGTCGGGTTCCCTGCGTGGGGCCCAGGTGTGCTGGGTCTACACCTCCTTCCCCGAGCCTGGCCTCCAGACGCTTGTCCTGAGGTTAGGCCAGAGGTGCCGCTACGCTGAGGGCTTTGATTTCGCTGTGGGCTGCAGAAGCACTGAGGTATAGTGCAGGAAGTGATGTGAAGCCAGGAGGCCGAGGTCAACTGAGCAAAGGAGGCAGGGCCGGGTGGAGGGGTCCCGGCCGCTGTCACCAGGTAGGAAGGCCCAGGCGGCAGCACTGAGGAGAAGATGCAAGAGGAAGATGAGAGAACAGAGCAGAACTGGCTGAGGAGTGGGGCATGGGGCGGAGGGGCTCAGAGTTGCCAGGGATCTCAGAGACTACAGGTCCCCCTGCCCGGGCTGGAGACGAGGTGGGTCACCCCACAGGCTCAAGCGGGAAGACATCTGCTGGTGAGGGTTCTGGTCTTGGCGGTCGCAAGCACACCCCACACTCCCTGGCTTCCCCCCGCGTGGGCCCCTGGCCCGCACTGTCCTCTGGCAGACTCAGAAGGGGCCGTGTGTGGAGAGTGTGTGTCCAAGCCAGCAAGCCACTGGGGGTAAGTGGTCCTGGAACCTTGGCCTGGGCCCCACCCAGGCCTGCACATTCATGATGGGGACAGCAGCAGTTAGGAGATGGTCCCAGGCCCAAAGCAGCTGTGGGGGGTGTTTGAAGAAACCCACGACTCTGGTGTTTACCTGCCTGAGGACCCAGGGGATGAGTGGGAGGAGCCTCTGGTCACTCTGGGAAGTCTGCACAGGGTCCAGGAGGCCTATGGATCCTGGAACCCCTGACTCCCCTCCCACTGACCCCCAGCAGCAGCTGGCCCTTTGCTGGGTCCCCAGAAAACACATGTGCATGGGCTTTCAGGGCTACAGGACCTCCCTTTCCTAAGTCGCGGGAGCCTGCTGTGCAAACACATAGCTGACTTGAGTTTCCAGCTCTGTGGGATTGCAGCCGACCTCCATCCCACTAAGTCCCCTACTGCTCTTTCCTGGTGTCCTTTAAACCAATCAGTCCAGGCAACTGAAGGACAACAGGGTTCCCACGTGTGGTCTGCAGACCAGCAGGATTGCATCACCCAGGCGGATGCTAGAAATGTGCATCCTCTGCCCCAGCCCAGAGCTGTGGGCTCAGACACCCCAGAAGTGGGATGAGCAGACAGCCCCGATGATGCCACCCCCTGCACTCAGGAGACCCCAGGCTGGAGGTGGGTGTGGTGGTGAATGTGTAACAACAGAGTCTTCCAAAGGAGGACACATACCCTGCCTGTGCTTATGCCAGTTCCTTGGCCAGCGCCAGCAGCACCCAGCACAGGAAGACCCAGCCTGACACCCAGCTAGGGCCTCACAGGCTCACGAGTTGGTGGGCTGTGCTCCATACTCCCCCGCCACTGTCCTTGGGTGTCTCTCCAGGGACCCCCACTTCGTCTCTCCAAGTCTGATTTCCCCATGGGGCACAGTCCCATTGACCCTCATCGGACCCCCACTGACTCGCGTGGAGGGCTCCCTATTATCAGTGCAGCCTTGGAGGAGCGGGAGGGGGCGCCCCGTTTCAAGTCCTTCCTATGACGCTGCACTCACAGCTCCACCCACTGAGTCTGTGTGAGACCAGCACAGAGAACCTGAGGTGAGTCCCCCTGCCCATGTTGGAGAGATGAATCTGGAAGCCTCTGTTCCCCGACTCGGTTCGTTTTATTCCATTGTAGAAGCTAATGGGGAAAGGTCTAGATTAACAGGATAAGGCCTAAGTGGCTTTTCTCAGTATTGATAGTTGAGTCTAGAGCCTTTGCACTGAGCTGCATCCCCAGCCTTGTTTTGAGACAGGGTCTCACTAAAGTCACTAAGTTGCCCAGGCTGTGCTAGAACTTGTGATCCTCCTGCCTCAGCCTGCTAGAACTAAATGGAGCAGGAGTGTTCAGGGTCAGCTCAAATCCCACTTTTTTTAAAGAAGGTTTTTAAAATAAGTCTCCTCTTTTAAAAATGCCTACAAAAAAAAAAAAGAAAGAAAGCCACATATGGTGGCACACGCCTGTTATCCCAGCACTCGGGAGGCCGAGGCAAGAGGATCGGTGCAAGTTCGAGACCGGCCTGGGCTACAAAGTGATTTCAAGGCCAGCCTGAACTACATAGCGACACCCCGTCTCAAAAAGATAAGTAGGTAAGTAAATAAATAAATAAAAATATACTTACCTTTGGTGACCAAGGAAGGAGTGCAGGGGTGGAGGGCACCTGGACCCAGCTGAGAGGAAGAAGTTCTGTGGGTTGGGAGGTGAATGCTGTTGGATGGAGCTCCCAGGAGAGGGTCTGTCTGTGGGTTCTGATTCCTTCCTCAGCCACGGCCAAGACTGGGCCCTGCTGAGGCCTTGGAAGGACCCCGTTCTAGGCCTGCACGTGACATTCCTGCCAAGCCCAGCCAGTGACAGAGCCCTCTGGTCATGGCCCCTGTGCAGTGTGGGGGTCTGGGGTACAGGAGCAGCAGTGGGAGGCTTGTGCAGGTAGAATACCTGCCTACAGCTGCACATGTACACACACTGTGCAGTGCATGCACACAGTGAACATGCACACATGTGCATACATGCCTCTCCTGTACAGTGCACACACAGCGGATACACATGTGTGCATGTACTCTCATTGCCATGCACACACAGCTCACACACATTCATTTATATATGCCTATGCACGCAGAGTGTACATACACAATGCCAACATGTACATGCCATGCAGTGCATGAATAACACACATGTGGACACACATGTAGGATTGTATAGTGTGCATACACATATATGCATGCGGTAGTGTGTACACATAAGCATGTATGTATGTATGCACACACTGTACCATGCATGCAGAGTGTACATGCACATACATGCACACAGGTTACTCTGGTGCTGCCCTTGGGCATGCTGTGGGCTGGGAAGAAGGGGGTGCATGCCTGGAACTCCATATGCCTGAACCTATGTTGTGTGTTTCGGGGGCAAGAACATTTCCACGTGCCAGCCAAAGAAGGACCCCAGCCTGTGCCATCCGGACAGCATGTAGATGGACAGTAGTTGCTGCCCAGCAGGCCCATCACAGAGCAGGTGGCTTGAGAAGGCTGGGAGCGATCTCAGGGATTCTAAATGGTGTCCCCAGAGTGGATTTCCCACCATGGTACCAGGCTGCATTTGTGGGTTGCCGGTGTGGAGGGGCTGAGGGTTTAACCTCTTAGGATGCTGGCTTTTGTGATGGAAAACATGTACCACACTTGTAATCTTTTGTACAAAACTGGCTTTTATGTGGGGACACATGTTTGTCACTGCAGTCACCCAGTGGAAATGCTGGGTGTAGTACAGGTGTGATCAGATTTCCCTACATGGACAGATGGGTCCTCTAAAGAACCTTCTGCATCTTGAGGGGCCCAGATCCTGCTCCCCTGACCCTAGTCAACCCTAGACATCTGGCCTGAGGGTGGGGAGGAGGGAATAGTTTCAGAAACATTGGAAAGAATCTCATGAAAGCAGGATTTGTTCTTCCAGGTGTCTACCTGCCCAGCCCAGTTTCCTGGGCCTCCCTCCTGGGCACTTGGTTTCCTTCCAGACACAGGCAGCCCCCAGGGGCTGTGAGGACTTGTGTGGGGTGGGGGATCATCCATCCACCCCTGTTGGCAGAGGATCAGGAGCTTAGCCTGGTGAGGCAGGCAGCAGATGGGGACCCTGCTGTGGGAAGTGGGGCCTCCTTGGGGGATGGGGGCTTCTCCAGCCCTAAGGAGGGGTCCCAGCTCCATAGGGATCTTTTGGGGAATATGCACCTGGGTCCTCATTGTTACTGGCTCCCAGGTACAGGTGCCTGTGACACTCAGATCAGGGACACCATGAGGCTCTGGCTTTGGACAGACCCAGCTTGAGTCTCAACTCTGGCACTCCTGCCTATTGACCAGATGAATGACTTTGCCCCTGTTGAATTCTACCATCTCTGACAAGGGACACTAGAGTCCCCCAGAGGGCATCTCACAGAGTGACAGCAGTGTGGCCCTGAAGGGTTCGCAGACTGCATGGCAGGCCAGGCTCAGTGGCAGGTCTGGTCTCCAGCGCCGGAAGTAGGAGTGCCCCTTCTGTCCTGGCTGCATGAGGACAGCCTGTAAGGTTTGATAATGGTCTCTATCCTGCATCCTCCTCAGGTTGGCAGGCTCACTTATGAGCACCTACCGCCCCCCACATCCTGCCACCGGTGAGTAAGTCATGGCTGAGGGGGCTGGAGCATTCCTGGCCCTCAAGGAGCATGCAGGAGCCTGGCTGGGCTGGGGTGTTGGTCCTACTGGGAGGACCTGGCAGCAGAGAGGGATGCTGCTAGGGCTCCATGGGGCAGGCTGCAGCCGAGGCTGTTCCCAGAGATGCCGGGGGCATTAGGTAGGGGGCAGCTGGCATGTGGCTGCTGCCCCCTATCTTGCCTTGTCCCCGAGAAAGGCCTTGGCCCCTGGGCTCTTGGCTGATAGCAGCTGGGAAGCATCCAGATGTTCTATGTTCAGGGGCTGGTGTGAGTGGGATTCTCAGCACACCTGCCAGCAGTCCCTCTTCCCATGCAGGATGACAGGGTGGCACCTTGCTTGCTGGCCATATGGGGATGGCCTGCTGGGCCTGAATCTGACCAGCTGCAGCACTGTTGATCATGGGGTAGCAGGAGGGGGTAGTGGTTTTGCAGTGGTTTTGCACAGGTTGGGAGGCTGGCCTTGCAGATGACACAAGGAAGGGACATTCTAAGGACAGATGGAGCCTTGCAGGGCACGCTGTCCAATGTGCTAGAACCGGCAAACAGATTTCCTTCATGAACGTTCTCTGGGCGGGAAATGTGCTCCTGGTGAGGCTGAGATCCGCTTAAACAATCAGAGCTGTTCCCAGCAGACAAGGTGGGACCAATGTCCCATGAACACACTGGTCCCAGGGTCTAAGAACTTCTTCCTAATAGACCTGCAGTAAGTACCTGCTGATGTTGCCGCCCAGGACAATCATGCTCCTTCTTTGCTTGCCTTCCCTGGGATCCATGTTAGTCAAGGAACCCCCATCCTCTCCGTCCCCCAGCATCCTCAAGTGGAACAGCTAGACTAGATGTCTATCTATGCAGTGCTTTGCCAGATGGTCTGTCCTGGCTGTGGGCGTCTGGCAGTTCCAGCCCTGCTACGCCTCAGGAATGAGTGCGATGTCAGGGAGAACAGCTCTAAACCCTGTGCCCCGCTTTGAGCTGCCAAGCAAGCATGTTCACACAGGTCAGCAGCAGCTACTGCATGTGTTTGGGCCATCCTGGCCAAGGCTCCTACAACAGGGACATTCCTAGAGTGGTGACCACACAGAAACCAACACGTTCGTATTTTGGAAAAGCACACCTTTTCTACCACTATCATGCATGATTGTTGAGCCACAAACAGGACAGGCAGAGTGGTAGTAGCACGTCAACCTGGGTTATAGGCCAGCTGTCATCTAGATGATTAGTTTCCACACACAGCCACACAGCAGGTACCCGGAGCATGCTGCACAGAATTTGCCCTATCCACTCCCACTACCAGGAGCATGGTGGCCTCAGAGAAGCCAGTTCAGGCGGCCATGGTTGTCTGGACCACCAGGTCCATATATTTAAGACCCGGCAAAGCCTCTGATTTTGTTGGGTCCCCTGTGTGTGAGCTGACTCTTTCTGGACCCTTTCAGGGGTGTGAGTGGAGGGTGTGAGTGACCACTGCTGTGCTATGTGCCTGCAGGGCTGGAATCAGGGAGCACTGTGGAGAGGTGGACATCATGGGGACATTTTGTCAAGTTTTGTGTGTTTAGTGGTGATGGTGGCATGAGGTTTTGCTTTGAGTTCCCAGATGCCCCCGTGGTCCCTTCTTGGATTCTTGTTCCTTTTCATTTCCCTTTCCAGTCAACTTTCCCCAAGGCTGTTGAGTCCAGGGAAGGAGATCCACAGTTGGGAGATGGGAAAGGAAGGCAGTGAGCCGTGCCTAGGAGATTCCTATTGATGGAGGACCCCACGGTTTAGGAAACAGGAAAGGAGGGGGGACAATTCCCTAGGAAAGAGAATCCTGCTCTCAGCACCCTCCCCACACTGGCTGTTAGCCCTTGCAACAGGCGTCTACGTAGCACGTCTGGACCCCAAGCCCTGTGACCGACGATGGGGATCCTGGAGCCAAAAGCCATCCCACTTGCTGGACCCACAGGGGTCCTTGGTCTAGGAGTTACCACTCAGCATGGCCGGCTGCACTCCCTGAAATTACAGCTATCAGGGCCTCAAGTGTGACATACACGCTGATTTCAAAGCTCATCGCAAAGCAGGCCATGCGAACTGCCTCCCCTATAGTTTCTGTACTGATTGCTTGTTGAATGTACACAGGGCCGAGTGAAACACTTACATTAATCTCACCTGCTTCTTTGTACCTTTCCGACGTGACTGCAGGAAATGTTACTGCATATCTCTGACTCCAACTGTATTTCCATAGATCGGCCCCGGTCTTCACTCAAAGAAGCCTGTCGACAATTACAGGTGCTTTGGAGACTGATAAAGGACAGAGTACTAATGGGGGCATTTGGAAAGTGTGGCTGGAGCTGAGTACAGGAGGGCCCAGGGCACTGGGGCAGAGCTAAAGCACCAGCTCAGTTCTAGCCACTGTGTTATCACTCAGAGTGAGTTCTATCCCCTACCCCCCATGCCTGCCCCGTACCTGTTTTCCTCACTTTTCCAAAGCATCAGTGTCACACTGAGCTTCCCACCCGTCCTGCTGACAGCAGCCTGCCCCCCAGCCTGGCACAGAGGAAGGAAGGGCTTTGGGGCCGCTCCATGAAGCCTTGCTGGGGGCTGAGGTGGATGGCCTGCGTCCAGTCAGCGCCTAGACCTGGCCTCTCATTGTGAATGCGCAGCCTGTCAGGCGCCGTCGCAGGAGCCTTGGATAAAGTGTTCCTGTGAAGAAGATAATTAAAAATCAAAAAAGACTTTGTTAATTTGATTAGGCAGAGCCGTAGTTGAATTGTTCTTCATCAAAAGAGATTTAATTTTGACATGCAATTAAATCCTTCTGCTGTAAGATCTGCCCCTCGTGCTGGAGAACTCGGGCTTGGCAGATGGGGGAGAGGGGAGCAGTGCTGAGCATTGTTTGGTGGGGGTCAGCAGGCCCAGAGAGCTGCAGACAGGTGCTGAGGGCCGGGGAAGGGTGGACATAAGGACAATGAGGTTGGGGGCCAGCAGGGGAGAGGCTGCTTGGGGCTTCAGGAGAACCAGCAGAGAAACTCGGGGACCACAGTGAGGGGTAGGGTGTGAGTTGGGAAGCAGAGCGACAGGGCTGGGGCGCAGGACAGGGGACGAAGCGGGACCACTTCTGCACTCAGATCTGCGCTGACTTAGGGACCATCCTCATTCCTGTGTGGGCATAGCAGGGGGCCTGTGTTGTACATGGGCCCAGGAGGCTTCCTGGTGGCTTGGGAATCATGAAATCCCTGGGATGAGATCAAGACCTGGAATGTGGTGTGAAGAGAATCTACCCTCGGGGCAAACAGGTCCATTGGGATGTGAGGGGGGCTGAGCCATGGAGCTCCCACCCACAAGGCAGGTAGCAGCGAAGACAAGGCCAGCACGGGACCCTGGCCCCCGCTCCTGCACCCATGTTTCCGTGCTCCCGAGGCTGGGGGTTAGTGTCTGCAGCAGTCTGCAGCAGCTTAGAACAGTCTACAAGGTGCTTCCCGCAAGAAACGTGAACACCGTGACAGCAGGAAGACAGGAGACACACAGCCCCCGGGGGAATTTCAGGGCATGGTGGAACAACACAGAATCCAAAGGTGCAGCTCTCAACTTCCCTGTTCATATTGGGAGATCACGTCAGTTCTGGGGGTGGACAGGTCATTTCCGCCAAAGTGTGGTTGTCACTTTATCCTGGCCACAGTGGTGGCTGGAAGTGACAGATGAGGTGGGCATGGGTCAGGTTTGGGATGGATGGATGCCTTCAGGTGAGAAGCCACCCTCCCAGAGGGAGCACGGCCAGAGTCAGCATTGGGCTGGGGTGGAGCTCAGAGCTCCTTCCAAAGTGTGGACAGCCTGGGCCTGGTCCCTCAACTTGTGCCCGTCACAGTGACCCTACCCTGGGCTGCACTGCTATGGAGAGGAAGGCCCAGCTCCCGCCAGCACCACAGCAGGGGAAGGGTCACGCTCAGCAGGCCAAGATCAATACGCTGTAATTAGCAAATGTTATCTATTAGGCCCGATCCTGGATGCTTGGGATAATTGTGTAAAATAGCTATATTAACACAACAGTGCAGTCTGGACTGAGGGGGGCTGGAGGATGGAGGGGTGCACGGGAAGATGACTTCCCAGCTCCTGCAGTAGGGAGGGAAAGTACAGGCCTGTCCCACTCCTGCTTCACAAAGCTCAGTCTCCCCAGGGGAGACACTATGCTGACCCCCATGCATAGCATGCAGGAAGGGGGTGCGCTAGGGTGGGAGATAGTGCGAGCAGGGTTCGGGCAGGGCCTTGCCCTGGGCAGGGGTGGAGGCTGAGTCCCTGCTCCTATTCCTTGGGCCACTCAGCCCCTCATAGTGGGTATGTGCCAGGGCTGCATCCAGGGTCTCAGGCACTGGGCTCTTGTGCTTGGGGTCTCCCTCCTCCATAGGAGACATTAAAATCGTATGTTAGGGCTGTGTAAGAATAGAACTGAATGTGCTAATGTAATATATGAGAACGTGTTTTTAACCTAAAGGTTCACTCATTTATTCTGATTTTAAATGAAATTAAAGAGTATTCATGGACCTGAGGGAGATATACCCTTGCCCCTGAGAACATGGGGACTGTCACCTGGCATGATGCCAGGTGCCAAGCAGAGGGCCTGGTGGAATGCCTTGAACTTGGGCTCCCCAGGGAGCTGGGGAACAGGGTGTCCTTACGCAGTAGCACTGCTCAGGTAGAGGGGCCAGAGCAGGGGCCTCCTTCCACGGTGCACCGGCCAGGGGATATGGGCTTCCCCTGCAGCCTCCTGAGGGGTGGGGCAGAGCGCTGATGCCAACCCTTAGAAGCTAGAGACCCCTGTAACCACCAGACGTCTGGGCTGAGGCTTCCTGCTTTGGTTGGTGTAGGTTACAGGGATGACCCACGTCTGAGGCCCACAGCCATGCTTTCCAAGTTCCCCACTGTCCCTTACCAAAGGGGGACCTCCGGCTCTCTCGTGCCAAGAACAGAAGTGGTGTGGTGAGCATGGTGTGGGCATGTGTGTGCACGTGTGTGTGTGTGTGTGTGTGTGTGTGTGTGTGGTGGTGGTGGCTGTGCACATCCATGAGCATGTGTGTCTCTTGTACCTCAGCACATGGGCGTCTCTGTGTGTTCCATATCTGCATCTTTCTGGCTTCATAGGTGTATCTGGCCACCCCTATGGATACACGCACAAGACTAGCCTGGGGTGCAAGCCTGGAGCAATGTTCCAAAACTGGTCCAATTAGGGAAGCCAGTGAGAGGAGGGGAGACTTGTCCCAGGCCAGAGATTTCCCTAGAAGATCCCTTTGACTATTTGCAGCTGGAAACGGTACCCCAACCTCAGCCCAAAGCCATCAAGGGTAGCAGTGAGCTGCCCAAGGGTAGGAGGTTCCTGGGCAAGAGGGAAGAGGACCTGGCCTCCAGCTTGGGGCCTATGGCAGTGGAAACAAAGCTATGTTCAACCTCACTTTCCTTGTACTTGGGCTGTCCCCATGTGGAGGGGCAGCAGGAAACAGAAGAGAAGAAAGAAAAGTCCCCTGTCCCCATCTGAGCCTCCAGCTCCTGCCTGCTGAAGACCATGTCCTGCACATGCCCCTTGGTCAGGATCTTTATCCTCTCCCCTCTGCCCCGCCACCTGACCCCCACCCCTCCACCTCTGCGGGCCACTGTCTTCCTTCAACCCCTTTCCTGAAGTGGCCTGGGAATGCAGCTTCCAGAGGAATTCCTGGGCCTTCTTTCCTGCCCAAGTGGGGCCAGGAAAAAGTGGGTACAAAGGACTAGGAGACAGAGACAAAGCCAGAGGGAAACACCCTGCCCCTCTACCTCAGGGGGTGTAGATCTGGATACTGTACACACAGAACTTCACTAAATTTCTTCTACCATGCTGGGAGGGAAGCACAGTTCTTAGCCCTGCCCTACAGCTACTGAGGAAGCCTCAGCACATTGAGGTTAAGTATTCTCCCAAGGTCACACAGCCAGGGTGGGCAGAGCCAGAACCAGGGCCCAGGATGGAAGCACTCACAAGCTCCTCCAGAACACAGTGGTCATTTTCTGAGGAATGTCATCATCTGACAGCGAGGCTAAGCTGAGGCTCCAGTCAGCCCCATCCCATCTCTCCGTCCCTTGCCTAGTTGACCCAGTCACCAGAGCCTTCCACGTACCTCGGGCATCTCACCCTTTTTCTGGGAACCCCCAGTGGTCCTGAGTGTCCCCAACAGCCCCAGCACTTCAGAACCCCAGAGTGTTGCTTGCTGAAGTGTGGGTGTTTCCTGTCACCCCACAGGGTCAACAGTTTCTCAGAGAAAGGGGCCAAATCTCCTCTGTCTGGCTTCCACAAGCCTCTGCAGAGTGGGTTGATCAGTAATCAATGCTTGTTGACCGACTGTCTGGGCAATGATTTTCCTCCACCTGTCTCTGGAATCTCCTGGGGGAAACTTGTCTTGACCAAGTGACCAGGGCAGGAGGGCTGCCTCCCCAGCCCCCCAGGGATGGCAGGAACACCAAGTGCCTCTTGATACATGGAGCTGATGTGCTGATGTGCTGGCTGGGGAGGCCCTGGATGCTGGGGGCTGGCAAGGAGAGGGGGGCACGGAGCTGGCAGGGTTGGGGTAGGGGAAGGGAGTGAAGCCAGCAGCTCAGGGCCCCTGGAGAAGGAAGCCAGGACTGAGACGGTGGAAGGGTTCTGGAATGCTATGTGTAAACAGAGGATCTTTAAATCAAATCATACTTTAAATACACTGGGGAGGCTCAGGCTGCAAAGACATCTTGCCAGAGATTGCTTCCAAAAAGCTCCCTTTGCTTCCCACAAAACATGAGTCTTTTAACTCATCTGCGTGCATACAGAGTGTTCCTGAGGCAGGATACACCTAGGTGGGTGAAAACCAGAAAAACCTGCACACACAGGATCGAGGCTGCGAGGGTGAGCGTGTATAAAGGGGTGCAAGCCCTAGCTCACAGGTACCTGGACACAGCAGCACTCACATTTCCTGCTTGCTCCAATTCAATCTGAGTTAAAGCAAAGAAGAGTCCTCCCTGCCAGCTCCTGTTTGCCAGCCTCTGTCTTCTGCAGCCACCAATTAGCTTAACGAGTTTTCCGAAGTCTCATCCATTGTAAGCCCCTGTATCTGCAGGGAAATCCAGTCCTTTTCAGAGGAGAAGGACTCAGCAGTATTCTACCTGGACCAGGAGCAAGCTGCACACCCCCGCAACCTAACACCCCAGCACCCCCTTCCTGCCTTCAACTTGAAACTCCTTACACAGAATTACAGGGAAACAAGGCAGGTGGCATGTGAAACTGGGTCCCTGGAGGCCAGGAGGATAGCCGGGTAGCCATGCCTGCTGGGCAAGGGGTGGACCTATTCCTCTTGGGAATCTTGGTTTGGGGAACAACCCAAGTGAACCCCATGTCTCAATCATTGCTGGTGCCCCAGATCCTCTCAGTAGGCAGATTTGGGAAGGGGCACTTTCAGAGCCCAGCACACTTTGTGTCTGTGCCCTACCTGACCCGTCCTGTGGGGAACTTTGAGGTTTCCATCTCCAGCATGCTCCTAGTGGAGCCAGAGCAGAGAGGGGCTGCTGCCTGGTCCTAGGGGTTTTCCATGGAGATTCCTACAGGGGGACGCTGGGTCCGTTTTTTTCTCTCCAGATGGAGCAGGGGTGGGGGTGACTAGGTCTCTGCAGTGCTGGTAGTGAGCACATGTGGGCTGCAGAAGTGGGGATGGACATGGGCCCCAGGTCAGGGCCCCAGGTGGGAACACAGCCTGACTGCCAGTGGACATGTTGGATCCCCCTTGCCCACCTTGACTAGACCAGAGAGCTAGGGAGACCAGGTCTCCAGCTCCCTGGGAGAGGCCACACTCACCTCTCCTCCAGGCAAGTGAGGCAAAGTCGGAGCCAGTTATCCTGTTCACCTCCGAGGCTGGGCTCTGGCCGGCACCCTCTTCCCCCTGTGACCTCCACCCCAGCGAGTCAGCACTCCTCTGTCCCTATACTGTGTTGCTCTGCATTGACTCACAGCCACGTCTTGACCTCACACACTGACCAGAAAGAAGCAGTGCTCCCACCTCAGGTCAGTGTCTGCTGGCATGCCTGTGCTTGCTGCCAGCGTGCCCCCATGCCCATCTGGGAGAGGGTGAATGCTCCCAGCCAAGCACAGGGCATGGGACATGGACCCCATCTGGTCACCTACATCTAGATAGCTCCTTGCTGTCTTACCTGTGTGGGTGGGAAGCAAGTCCCCAAGAAAGCATGGCCAGGCTTGAGCTCCAAGAGCATCCTGGGGGCTAGAGGAAGACTGCACCAGACCAGGCCACCCCTCCTGACTGACACAGAGGCATAGAGCCGCCCCAGGGACAGGACATGCCCAGTGCCCAGAGGCAAAGTCATGAGATCCAGGACACTCTGGGACCCAGTGCCAGAGCCTTTTATGACCTAGGGTAAGAACACTGGCTGGAGGGGCATAGCAATTACAGGGCCCAGCATAAACACCACATAGAGCATGTGCTCTGTGCCCGGTGCTGAGAGGCACGGCTCTGTGGACGTCTCCCTGGTTCTGCCCGTGGACTTGGTGGGTCTGCACATATCCTTGGCCTGCTAAGGGACCATAATTGTATTATTGTCTTTCTGTATTAACAGAGGAAGTGCTTTCTGTGGGGCCTGGCACTGCCAGATCTCTGTGGCAAGGCACAGAAGTGCATGTCCTGCCACGTGTGGAGCATGGGGTGGCGGGGGAGTGTCTACTCCAGCGGGGACGTGAGCTTTGGCTTCTTCCATGCTGGGGGCCAGCATCTCAGACATGTGGTTCCCACATGCACAGGGGATGTTTAGCAGCCTAGAAGCAGTTCTACATCCCTCCACTCTCATTCAGTGGCCAGGCATGGTCCACTAGGTCCACTTCCTCTGTGGATTGGGTGGTCCTGGGAGCAGGGGGAGTGCCACACCTCCCAGAATCAAAGTGCCAGATGGATGGCACTTGGGGCCCAGCTCAGCCCCATCACCCATGAGTTCCTCATCCCAGGGAAAGCAGGAAAGAGAGGGGACCCAGGGCTCACAGCAGAGGCTCCTGGAAAGCTGGGTTCCCTGGATTCTGGATGTGGGGGGGCCCCTTCCTTGTTTGGTTTGAAGGGGTGAATTATTTATTCATAACCCCTGGACATGCCTGTTTTAAATATAATGTAGCAGCATCGTCCAAACCTAGATGACCAGGTAGAGAAGTGTGCCTTATCCTCCCTGGGTGCCCAACACACCTGCCTAGGGAGCCCCTGGAGGCAGAGTCAGGAGTCCCAGGTACAGGCATGGGGCACACAGTGCAAGAGAATGGGAGGGCAGGTCCCACAAAGGCACCCAGACAGGAAGACAGATGCCAGGCGGCCCAGGCAGCACACACTGCTTCTTCTTCATCCCCAGACCCCCATCATACTCCTGGGGGAGAGAGGAAGGTGCCTTTCCCAGCAGGAACACCTGTGTCAGAGACCAGCCATGCTCACCACTTCTGAACCCAGGTCCCTGGTTTCTGCACAGAAGGTGCTCGATTTTGTGAGCTGGGACCCAGAGGAGTGTGTGGATGGTGTGTGAGCAGGACAACATGCTTGTAAAAGAGAGTGTATGAGTATACAAGTATGTGTTAGTGCATGGATGTATGTGGGAAAGAGTGTGTGTGACTGACCGGTGAGTATGAGTGTGTGTGTGTGTGTGTGTGTATTCGAGTGAGTGTAAGTGCATGAGGCTGAGTGGTAATCATGTGGGTAGAGTTCGGCTGTCTGCTATGGTCACCAATACTCAGGCACCAGCAAGTAGATATGCCCATAAAACAAGACACAAGTCAAGGACTCCAACAGCAGAGCAGGCCCCAGCTCTGTCGAGCCAGGGCCCATGCACCATCTTGCTGGTCCAAATCTCTCCTGGAGGGATCTCAAGGCCCGTCCTAATGGAGGGGTGTCTCACAGTCCTAGAGGAGACCAGCACTGTGCCCCAGTTACCCTTACCCAGGACAGCAATTTTTAGCGACACTGGCACCATTCCCTCTGCCCCGTGGCTGTTCTCTGGAGGAAAGGGTGACAAAGGGGTGGAGACAGGAGACACAGTTTCACACGCTCCTTGCACAGGGCCCTCTGGGATTGAGGGGATGCAGTTATGTCTTCAGTCATCTGGTGACACACATCTGGCCTCTAAGTCATTGCTGAGAACAAGACAATGGCGGCAGCACGCAGTGGCTGAGACATTCACTAGAGGACCATTGCCTTATCTCCAGATACATACCCAGTGCACTGGGACAGGAGCAGGGGGAGGCTCCTGTGCAGGGATGGGGCTCCCGGACAGGCGCTGTTGACTCCAAAGCTCCAGGAGGTGAACAGAGAGCAAGTGCAGTGCTTCAGCCCCGGGTGGGTGGTCAAGGCCACTGGACTGATCAGCTCCCATCAGGCCCTGGGACGGGGGCTGCCCCCAACACGTGTGCATGGACAGTGTAGGAGCTGATGGCAGCTCTGTGTCAGGGAATTGGAAGGAGCCACATCAGAACCCTGGTGCTGCGAGGGGCAGCCCTGGATGATGAGTGGCCTCTGCATCTCAGGCCACCAATGTCACATACAGAAACATATGCCACCACCTCCCCAGAGTGCCTGATGCCATTCCCAGCATAGCCAGCCAGCCCCAGAGCCATTGCCTCTCAGGCCAGTGTGAGGGCTGAGCCCCAGGGGGCTGTGTGTTAGCCCCTGCAAGTGGCTGCAGCCTTGACCTTCCCTCCCTGTGTGGCAGGGGCTGGGGGCAGGTGGGGGCAGATGAGCTGGGCCACTAAGATGAGCCATGCCAGGGCCACCACAGCTGAGGGTAAGGCTGTGCCCAACTTTCCTGGCCCTGTGTAGCCCCTCCTTACATCAAAAAACCAATGGAAAGTGCATTTTATGACAAAATGGATATAAGGAATAGTGTATCTTTGGCCCTAAAAGTTAATGATTTTCCTGTGATTTTAAAGAAATAAAAACATTTCCACGGCCCTACTGGATGCTATCCCTGGCTAAGGACTGCTGGCCGGGCCTGGTTAGTGGCTGGAGGGAGCCCAGCTGAGTTATAAGGACCTCGTGGTCATTTGCTGCTTGCAACTGGGCCAGGCTGATTCCAGCAGCTTCTTGGATGACCTGCACATGGGCTACTCTTTCGATCTGCAGGAGAGATGAGCTGAGGCCCTCCTGTGCCTGGCATCACCGACAAAGGATAGCTTCCCTCAGTATGATCCTAGGGATGGCATTTTTTCCGCCCACCTTCAAACACGGGCTTGTTTGATTTGGAAGTGTTTCTGGTTCAGACAGCACCATGAAGGCACGCTGGGAAACTCACGGCAGAATGGAGCAGCTCCCAAGCATGGGGGCTCCTTGGTCCCCTTCCTAGACTGCAGGACCAAGCAGCATGATGCCCCAGCTGGGGAGGGGAGCTCCTGTTTTGCTGCTTCCATGCTGGGGGCCTCTCATCCTTATGGCTGCCTTTGCATTATGTAAGAATTGATCCTGCTGGAGAATGAGGTGGGCATGGGAAGGGAAGAGCAGTTCTGAAAAGAGCCACGTATGCCTGGGTTCTGGAAAGACAGGGTCTCTGCCTAATAAAAAGTAGTCTGGAGGGGAGCTTTTGTCCTCAGACCTCCTAATCTCATTAGTAGGAAAGAAAAGCATATCACACTGGAACTAATCTGCCCATGCACCAAGACTCTCCAGTAAGCATTTTGGGAGCCCACAAACCTGTCCAGGCTGAAGTTAATTTCCTCCTCCCTGAGTGCACATAAAACCGTGTCCTGGTGTCCCAGCCATGTGAGGCAGGAGAAGCGTGTTCACAGTAGACGTCTGGAGCTCACCACAGGTCTGACTGCTGGCAATTAGAACGATCTTCTGCCTGGCTGAGCCAGGCCAGCCCTGCCCCTTCTTGTGCTGCCTACGTCTGGGTTGCCAAAGATTCCCTTGGAGGAGCAGCTTGACCTCCCTGTCCTCTGTGGGAGTGGCACCTCTTACCCGCAAGGGATCCCATAGCAGTTGCTGGAAGAATGCTGTCAAATTATTCACACTGAGTAAATCTTACCAATGCAACCTGAGCTCGGAGGCCAGGCAGAGTGTTTCCTTCCACTCACTATACATCTTCTCTCTCATTTCCCTCTTGGCACCTGTAGCCAGGTGCTACCTGTTTGATCATCACTAAATGCTAGTTAGCAAAAGCCTGAGTCTGGGCAGCTGGATGAGCAGTAAATGAAAGTCAGAGCCCTGAGGAGGAAGAGGTGGGGAAGATGTCTGAGGTCAGTTCCTCATGAAGATGCATGGAGCCAATGGCCAGGGTCAGTCTGCAGGAAATAGCCTGAGGTCAACATCTGCTGGAAGCAAGGACAGCAGGACCAGACGGGGAGGTGATGGGCTGCAGTGCAGTCACACACGGGTCTCCCTGGGCATCTACCCTGCCTTGAGCTGAAAGGGACACCCACCTGTCATGGGGCATGGCTGCCCCAGGGATCATGGGCAAATGACTGTCTCTGAGGACAATGTCCAAGGAGGACCTTGGCTAGGAGCTGCCAGCTAGGAGGATTGTTGGCAAGAGCACCTCTCCCTGATGGGCCTTTCCTTGACCGGCTTGCCATGGCATACACTAGGAGGGACAAGGGCCAACCCAGAGGCTATGCCCCCTAACTGGCTGGCATCTGGTTCCTTGTACATTTCTTCTGTCATGCCAGCAGGTCCCTGCATTTGTCCTCCAACTGAGTAGATGCTGGGCGGTGGTGAAGCAAGTCACCATCGACTACCTGCAATGGATGCATCAATAAAGCATTGCATGGTGGGGGGAGAATCTCATCCCCACAGATGGCTTGGAGCTGGAGGGTGGTACTCTGTTCTTGATGTTTTGATTTCTCGAGCTCTGGGGACACTGACTTTGATAGATTGAGATGAGGCAGTGGCACAATATACTATAAAATAACAACTCACTTTCAGAGCAGGCGTTAGCCACTAGAGCCCACCCATTCCTTTAAAATTAAATAAATACTTTAAATTTTAAAAAAGCTAAAGAAAGAAAGCCATGACTATGGATGTTCAGGCGAGGTGCTGCCTGGGTAGGGCTCTTTTTACACAGGAAGCACTATACCGGCAACAGTGGCTGGGCTGGCTGGCTGGCCTGTCCATCAGGAGGACTAGCACTACGCCTGGTCATTGCTCAGGCTGCAGACCCATCACAGGGCTGCCTCTCTGTCAGCTATCCAGCTAGTTTTATTGCTGGCTGGGTGGCTTCATTTCTACTGCATTACCTTGCTAGCCTCAAAACTTGCACATAATCCATAATGCAGCTTGCAGCACAGAGCTGTTTGCAGTGTGGTTCCTTCCTGGAGCCCCTACAGGGCACCACCATGGGCAGGAGCATCCCGAGTGCTTCTCTGCTCATGCTATCCTGATCAATGCAGAACCTCCACAGCTGTCCAATGAAGCCCCTAACCTTGCTGGGGAAGGAGGGTGGAAACCAGGAAGGGCCACCATCTCCATGGCAACAGGGTCCTGGGGGTGTGGCTGAGTTGCTCTCGCCAGCCCCTCCCCTCCCTGTGGCTGGCAGTGCCTTTGCAGGTTCTGACCCTGTCCCTTACCATGTGACCTGAACTAGTTGTAACTCTGCCAGCAGCAGTGTACACAGAGGCAGAGTAGAACCGTTTAATCCACAGTGTCAGTGTGGGGAAGATCTATTCCTTTAGTTTTATTTCTGTAGAAGGTGTTATCAAATGTGCTGCTGATTCATATATGGGAAATATATTCTGTTAAAACATTTTTCACCTGCTGCAGAGTTGAGCTGGCTCCAGCGGGTGCACATTGTCTCCTCGATGGCTCGCTGTAATCCATTTATCTGGCGCGCGTGTGGGAGCTCAGGGCCTCTGCGAGTGCGCCACTGGAATTAAGTATGAATTAAATGTACCATTAAAATAAAGTGTTATCACAGGCCTTTAATGAGTTTTATTCTTTAACAGTTTCATTTTGCGACTTTTGGTGCCCAAGCAGCTTCCTGTTTCATTCTCCCTCTGCAAATTTCCCTTTAAGACTTTGTGGTCTGCCTTAACATCAAAGGGGGTGCTGTCCTGCCCAGAGTGACAGCCCCCCAGTTCTGCTGGAGGGACGAGTTTGCTCTGATGAGATGAAAGGAGAAGCAGCCAAAATGATTTTTGAAAAGGTTAAAAGGAGCAAGGAGCTAGGATTTTCCCCAGAGATACTGTGTGTGCAAGTATCCAGAGGCAGAATTACAGTGCTCAAGTAAGGGGGCTTCAGCAAGGGCCTGGGTGAAAACTAAGAGGTGGCTCTCTTCCACACTCCCAAACTTACTAACTGTGCCAGAGACTGGCAGAATCTTGTTGGTTTTATTTTTCTCCCCACTCTCAATCCCTCCATGTCTCCTCCAGCTCACACAGCAGGTTCCTGGAAAGCCCAGCCAGCCCTGGGCCAGGGGCCTTCCCCGTCCCGCAACACACACACTACACACAGCCTTTCTGAGCCTCAGGGAGCAGCTAACCCCAGGTCATGGCTGGGTCTTCCTGAGCCGCCACTACCCAGCATCATGAGTTGGCTCCACCGGGCAGCCTCCCCAGCTGTGGGAAGAAATTGGCTCAGTAAGGTGGTGTGGGCAGCTGAGTGGACAAGGGCACCTCCCGGGGCTCTGCACCTCCTCTGGGCAGCCTCGAGGAGTGAGCTATGATGTGTTCCACAGGTGCCATCCCAGGGTGCTCACTGCCAGCGGCAAACCAGAAGACAGCAAACCTCAAGCCACCGAAATGCTCACACTGGGCTCCCACGCACCTGCAGACCAGCCGCATCTCTCATATCTGGCTCCTGTCTCACCCATCTTTGTGCCTCAGAGCTTTCACAGTGTTGGTGGGGTCAACATGCTTACTAACTGCCTGCTGACCTCTCGACATTTGTGGGCACCCACTGGAATCACATGTGGCCTGGCAGGGATGCACTGTCCCCAGCTGCAGAAAGCACTGGTTTTTCCCTTGTAGACCCAAATCCTTGAGCATCTGATGGGGTGGGGGGTTCTTCAGTCCGTGTCATCCAGGAAGCACCTCCAGGCTTGTGCCCTTCCCAGGCTGAGTGCCCTGGTGAGAGTGCCAAAGCAAGACAGGCTTGGAACCGCAAGAGCTTTGGAATTCCTCATCCCATAGACCGGTCAGCACTATCAGGGCACAGGATGAAGCAGAGAGAGAAGGCTGAACCTTGCTTCCACAGAGCTCCCCATCTGGGCACGGGGTTATTTAGATGAATGTGTAAATGAAAGATATGTGATTGGTAGCTACTTGCTGTGGGGGTCGGGTTGTCTGAGCTGAGGACCAGAGGAAAAAGAGGAAGCATCCAGCGCAGAGCCTCTGAGCTTGGTTTTAGGCAAAGCCAAAGGGGAGTGAGAGGAGTGGCTGAAGGGCCTCAGGACCGCCAGGTCTGCATTTCTTCCAATGGGGGGGGCAGTTTTTGAAAGGGACAGTGGCACGAGTCAGTTTACTTCCTAAATGGGCCCAGACTGCTGTGAGGGGCAGTGGGTGGGAGCTTCCAACCCAGGAGTGCTGCAGGTGTCTCACAGCCCTGCCATCCTTCTGGTAGTCTGGGTGCTGGCAGTGAAGGAAGCAGGATTCGAGGCTCCCAGATCTTTGGCTGAGCAGCTAGGTGTGTGGATGCTGTTTGCAGAGATGCCTAGGGCAGCAAGGCAGGGATAGGAAAGGGAAACCGAGCCCTGCTTTGGGCATGTTGGGCTTGAGATACCCACAGGGCTGCTGGGAGAAGTCAGAAGGCAGCTGGAAAGACGAGCTTGAGTCTAAATCCAGGCCCCTTTTCAGAGAGAACAGCAGCATCTTCCCGGATAGTACCAGAAGCCCTGGCCTCGCTTGGATGAATGCCGCAAGGGAGCACCTGCACGTACCAAGCCCCTCGCTTCCACACACCGGCCCCCAGGGCCGCTCAGAGGCTTGGCCCTCCTGCACACGTTGCCCTCATGCGGACCACAGAGGTACCAGAGCCTCCTGGAGGCAAAAGTGCGCTCCTTCCAGTCTCCCTGTGGCTCACCCAGGCCTGGGAGACCCCTGAGTTTCCATCACACCTGCCTCAGTGTCCTGCATGTAGGAAAGACACTGTGGCCTGTGAGACATCCCTGGGACACACGCTGTTGTCCTCGGAGGGTCTTGGATAAGGAAGAGATGCTCCATCACTTGGAGTACAGGCATAGGGAGCAGCCCTCTCACTTCTGTGCAGTCTCAGAGACTTGAAGGCTCATTTATTGCTCAGAGTTCTGATAAAGGTCCTCGCATGTCTCTGCGTTAGCTGGTAGTGCCTACTCGAGGCTGACCTGGTGTGAAAGGGCTTCACAAGCCTCTCTCCGTTGTGCCAGCAACAGATCCCAGCTCTACGGGCCTTGGGCAAGTCAGAGCTCTGAGTCGCATTCCCAAGCTCTCTAAATGGGCCATGCTGCTAGAGGTGCTGGACATGTTGTGCCAGGAGCCCAGCCAAGGAATGAAGTCGCCCAGCAGGCTGACCCTCAAGTGCCAGGTACTTCAAGCCTTGCAAAGGCCTCTGGGCAACACCCCTCCCACATATAGGACATAAAAGCCCTTGCTGGCATCCATCATCCCAGCTGGCATCTGTCAGCCAGCTCCGTCAAAGCCTGGCAGCTACTCTGACTCTGGGCTCTGAGCCTGCGCGGGTGGGCATCCATCTACCCCCTCCCCAGCATAGCCCCCGGCTGCCATCCGCTTCTGTGCCTTGAAGCCAGGGCCCCTGTTTGGTTCTTGGAGACACTGCTTCGGCCTCCCTGCTGATCTAGTTAGACTCCGGGCTGGGAGCTCAGCCAAGTCCTGCAGGGCTTGGTTTAAATAGGTGCTGAGCTGACAGTTCTGGCTTCAGGGAAACAGAGAGAGTGGTTCATTTTCCCAATGGTGAGAGAAGGTCTGAGAGCCAGAGGAACTTCTCTGGGTGCCCACCTCGAGCTGAAAATCCACCGCAGGCAACAGCCTGGCACACTGAGTGCTGCTGTGCTGGAAGGGAGGGATGCTGCCGCCACGGCTATCTGAGTCAATACGCAGGAGATAGGGAGCATCGTCTGAGGCAGCTGGATTATTTACAGAGAGACTAGGAGGATCTCAGAGGAGGGGGGCAGCGCTGCTTGCATATTAAAATGGAAATGGCAGTTAACTACCAAAATAAGACATTTTTATAACAGTTTTATTGAAGTTTTAATGAACAAATAAACAGAAGTCTGCATATGCCTTGCGAACCATATAAAAATGACTAAATCAAGATGAAATGGCAAGAACCAGCAACACCTCAGCTTCCCTTGTTTCTCACAACAAATTAATAAGCGCAGGCTGCTATGCTGGGTGGGTGCACGCATGAGTGCATGCATGCATGCCTTAGCCCAAAGAGTAGGGCCGGGAGGAAGACATGAAGTGCATTCCAGGGCAGGAGGAAGAAGAGCGAGCAGGAAGAGAAGGGACCACCATGGGCAGGTGTCCCTCAGAAAACCCTGGACAATGCCCAGCATGGCTGGCCCAGAGAGGCACAAGGAGCCCTGTGGGCTCAGGGCAAGGATGGTGATCAAGGGGTCTGGCACTGTGCTGGAATCACAGTGACTCTATTAACCAGGGCACCCTGAGGTGTCTTCCAGGTGCCTTGGGAGATGTCTGGAGCCTGCAGGTGGCAAGGGGACGAGCTTGTGCCAGCCACAAGCTCTTCCCTGGCTGGATTGGTAGACAAGCACATTGACAAGTGTTGGTAGCATAATCCTGTCCATGCAAAGGCAGATAGACAGACACCTTCAGCAGGGCTTAGAGGGGCAGATGGGACAAACCTTGGACCAGGTGAATTCAGGGCATCTCAGGGAGAGAGGTCCAGTGGGTGGTTGCGGGCAGCAGCCTGAGGTTAGATGAGGAAGGACACAGCTGTCAGTCATCCTCTTCCAAACCTCTGTGGTCAAATGCATGTCTTTCCTTTGTCCGATACTGAACTTCTATTGCCCAAAGCAGATGTTCTTCCCGTGTACCATCAGACTTCAGCAGAAACTTCTGGGACAAGTGGCTTATTCCTGATAATTACTCACAATGCACAAATTGGTTTACAATCATACCTCTGTTTTAGTACAAATAATGTAAAACTCATATTGCCACTCCTGTCCTCCCAACATGATTCAATCTCTTTTTTTTTTTTTTTGGAAAAAATCAAGGAATTTGGTCTAGAGCAATTTCTCTCAATTAAAATTTGTGATTACACTTCTGAACTTCCATGGCAGGGCTCTGAATTGGGGCTGTGACATAATTGAACTTCACCTAAACTGCTGACACCCATAACCCTATAAATTAACAGACGGCAGAGGGAAATCTCTTGGCTTTTTCCATGCTATTTTTTAATGGTTTGATTTTGTAATAGGGGTTTTGAGTCCAAGCCAGGAGTCTGTCCCCTGGCAGCAGTAGAGCTTGTCCTGTCCTGTCACCTCTGAAGCTGCCTCTGTGGACTTTAGCCCAATGAGGACAGAAATCTAAGAAGACTGTTCACATGTCTGCCGATGCAGGGACCTTTATGGGTGTAACTGTGGGGTCCCCAGGGCTGCTGTGGGGCATCCAGCAGCACCTTCCCCAAGGGCCAGGGTACAGTCTGACCTGTGCACCAGCAGGGCAAAGGGCCCCTACTGGCTGAGGCTGACCGGTCAGTCACTCTCCTGGCTTTCTAATTCCCTGCTTCACCCCGCTTTCCTTTTGTTAGTTGTTTTCCTTTTATTGATGTGGTTCTTAGGGCTCTGGGAAGTGAACTCTCCAACATCCTTAAGTACAGCCGCCTTGCACATCCAGGTTTCTGCATCCAAGAATTCAAGCAAGCACTGATTGGAAGTAATTTGCAAAAGAAACGCATCTACACTGAACTTGCTGGTTTTATTCTCGTCACTCTTCCCTAAACAATACAGTATAATGACTACACATGATCTTACATTGTATTCAATGTTATAAGTAATCTAGAGGTGATTTAAAATATCCAAGAGAATGTATGTAGATTATATGTAAATATTACACCAGTTTATAGAATCCTTGGATTTGGATATCTACAGGGATCCTGAGACAAATCCCTCTGGAGACCGAGGGCTGGGTCTATCTGCCCCTTAGCTCCATGCGCTCAACATGCTTTATCAGTTAAGGTGCGTTGAGATCAGAAAGATGAGAAAATGGTAAAAAGGACAGTCACAAGGATACTGGGTGCCAACATAAGGAAATAAAGAAATTAAAATGACCTCAAGTACCAGATTTGGGATATGGTAAACTGGCAGGACAGCCTGCCCTGGCCCCAGCGAAGAGACTGGCATTTTCCTTCACCAGTATAAAGTGTCAGCCAGCAGCATGGCTGTACTTGGCCATGCAGTTGGAGATTGGGAGCCACTACAAGGCAGACGTGGTGAAGTCTCATCCCGCGTGTGCTGCACTGTCCCGCCTCAATTTCAAAACGTTCTCTTTGGGAGTTAGAGCGTGAGGAGAATAGATTGCCACATAAAATATAGACACTCAGTGAAATTTGACTTTCAGATAAACCACGAATTGTTTTTAGCAGAAGTACATTCCTTGCCACATTTTGGATTGACTTATACTAAAATTATGTGCTGTCCTCTGGAGTGCAAATTTAATTCTGCAGCCTGCATTTTTGCTAACGGGCTGGTGTGGGTGCTGGCCAGCAGCCAAGCCCCTCCTGCCCCCAGCCTCTGGGATCCTCCATATGAACTGAGTTTGGTTTAAGTCTAAACTTGCCTCCCTTCTCTGAATCTTGAGTTCCTTACTGTGAAATGAGGGAGAAATGGATGGATCCACCCCGCCTGATGCTGTCTAGAGAGGTGAATCTATCAGTGAGGGTTTCTGTGGCTCTGTCCCTGCCTGGACTGTGGTAGGGGTGGGGGAGAGGAAGGCTACTCTGCGCAGTGGGTTTTGTGTCACCACTAGCCACGTGTGGTGACCATGCTGTGCACGCTTTCTAGGGGTACTGAGGGACACCAAGCAAGGACAAGTTCTCCCTGGTCCCCACTTTGCTCTTGAGCCAGGAGGGCAGTAGGGCTGTGGCATGTGAGAATTTAAGAGTGCCTCTGAATGGCCACAGCTGTGGCAGGAACAGCGCGTGTGTGGTTGGAGCTGAGGAAAGGTAGCTGGTGTGGGGACAGGGTGCACGTCCAGCTCAGAACTGCTCAAATTGGCTGTCCTTCAGTCCTGGATTTAAAAGGAACTTCTTGGAGTTGGGTGTGATGATGTGCATCTTTAATCCCAGCCCTCAGGGAGGCTGAGGCTGAAGGACCCCAAATTTGAGCCCAGTCTGAGCAACTTGGTTGCTTAGTGAGACCATCTCAAAATTAAAAAAAAAAAGTTGCAGGGAATGTGGCTTGGTTGAGATCTGGCACTTGAAAATTACTAAAATACAGATAGAAAAATCCTCAATGTAGTGATTTAAAATATGAAATTAGTTGAGAAACACTTTTATTGAATTGAAAAGAAGTGGGTTTTTTTTAAACTGCTACATTAAGAAAATATTCCTTCTCTCTCTTAAAATTCGTCAGACGAGTCTCATTCTGTTTTCCACTGTACATGTGGAGTTAGTAGTTTTTTAAACCTCAGAATACAGGCTTTCTCTAACACCTACCTAGTATTGTTTCTTTGTGGGCAATTTGTAAGAAGCCCTCTCTGTGTAAATGTGGGCATGGGTGTACAATGGTCACATGCACACACACTCACACACACATTGTACATGTACCTGTAGCCTGCATTTTAGAAAACGTGTGAGGGCATTTGGGAAAGCAGGAGCCCCGACACCTGGGCAGGATGCTTGTGGCCAGCAGATGTGGAGGGGCTGGGGCCGAGGTGGGACTAGACCACAGTAGGACTACCACCTGGAGGGCCCAGCTTTCATTACCTGTCCCCTTTGTGAGCACTAAGGCAGACACTTCAATAGCTTCTCAAGCAAGAGGCCAGTGCCAAGGTCCTCTCTCACACAGCTGGGGCACTGACCAGACAGGAGGGGCTGAGAAGGGACAGGGAATTCATTTTATGTCATCGTCCCCTGACAAACCCTTATCTTTGGTCTGTATCATAACCCTCATCTCTTTGGTCACATTTCAGAAAAGAAATTGACATTTTCCAAATAGGCATTTAAACCTACCAATGAATGATATCCTTTAATGCAGCTCAAAAAAATTAAAAACTGTTTTCAGAGTAAAAAGGCAGCCACCGAGCCAAGTGGCGCACACCTGTAACCTCAGCCTTCTGGGAGGCCGAGGCAAGAGCCTCACGAGTTTGGGCTTAGCCTGGGCTACTTAGAGACTTGGCAAGACCCAGCCTCAAGAGTAAAGTTTAAAAGGGGCTAAGAATGTAGCTCAGGACAAAGGCCCTGGGGTTCAGTTCTACCAGAGAAGTGCCCTGGACAGATCCCCAGAGGTGGGATCACAACAGCCTGCCTCTTTCGCAGCCCATAACAGAGTTCACCCAGCACTTTCCCTGAACATTCAGACAGCAACTAGGACTAAAGTCATGCCCAAGTTCTTTCTGAAAGTCAAGACTTTGGTTGGGTCCTAGAACTATGTCCCCAGGCTCACTTTGTAGTTCAGGAGAGTGGGAGAGTTGGTGATATGTTTAGCTGAGAGGGAGCCAGAGTGTCAGGCCTGCGGGATTCACCTCCACCACATAATCCATAATGACACACTGTTTCCGGTCAAACATTCAGCAGACTTGGAATTTTCCTTGTACTCCTTGTAATTAAACAAACAAACAAACAGTTCATCAGCATACTTGGAGCACAGTCAGCTTTATAGTTTCTATCATGTGTTGAACTCAGTGGTCCAGGAGTAGGTTGCTGTCTCAGGCAGTAGGATACTGAGTGGCTGGAGGGGAGGATGTATCCTTCAAGCGACTGCAGGGGCTAAGGCCACTTGGCTTCTCTTCAAGTATAGAAAAGGGGGAGAGTGCCCCATTGCAGAGAAGTTCTTGCCTGGTGAGGTCCATAGGGGCTGTGCATCACGCTTTGCACACCTGCCCCAAGCTCTTGGGGCATGCTGCAGAATTGCACACAAGTGTCCAAAACCAGATGCTGATGTCCTTCCACTAGGAAGAGCCAGCTCAGAGCTGGCGCCCCTGTTCCCACCAATACTTCTGGGCATTTCCACTTGTACACAGATGAGGTTGTTCTGGAGTGCATGTATCTAAGCCACATAAGGAGGTGGAATCCCTGAAACAGAATGATCCCTCTTGGGGATGTAAAGCGGTGAGGCTGGCCAGGAAAGTGCTCGTTTAAGGGGTGGTCTATTAGCAACAACAGCCATTAATAATCCTACAGCAAGGGAGGGGAGCAGGCCATTAGGTGAAATGAACCAAGTGTAGTTCTCTATGAAACAAGCTAATTATATCCTTTAATTTTACTTTCGAAGGATCAAGGAACCCTTGCAAAAATGCAAAGCATGTTTAACTGCTCTTAGTCTCATAGAACTAAAAATAATTATACTAATGATTAATAACAAATGTAGAAATTAGCCCCATGGTAGGAAATGAGAGGCTTGGATCCCTGAGCCCAGGTCTCCTACACCCCTGAGAAGGGAAGCTGTCTTGGTGGCCACCCCCGTGTGGCTGAAGCAGGTGCTCACAAACATGCTGGGTGCTGGGGTTGCCATCTGCTTCGCTGCCTCCTTCCTGCTCCTGTCACACACCAATCTCTCCTTCAGGCTTAATCCTATGGTGGAAGCGAGTCTACCACTAAGGCTGGTGAACAAGGTCGCCCCAAGGAACTCTTCAAGAGTGAAGAGACAAAAATATAGAGACAGTAAGGGGATGAGTGGCTGCTAGGGGCTAGGTAAGGACCCCATGGCTGGAGACTCTCAGGATGCTGAAGGCAGTGAACCTACTCTGCCTGACACCAATGGTGGGTATTATGTTTCAGGTATAAAATGTCCCCCAAAGTCTCATGTGTTCAGAGGTGGAGTCTTTGGTAGGTGATTGGATCACAGGTTGTTATTCTCATTGATGTATTCATCCATTGGTGAGTTCACAGCTGAGTGGCCTAGTGGAAGGCAGGGCCTGGTTGGAGGAAGGTCACTGGAGGGTGATCTGGAAGTGTGCGGTTTTATTGCCAGCTCCCCACTTCTCTCTCTGCTTGCTGGCTGCTTCCTTCCACCATGTCCTTCTGAGATGCTGTTTCTGCCTTGGTGCCAGCCAACCACGGACTGAAGAGTCTTAAACTGTGAGCCAAAACAAAGCTCTCCTCCTTAAAGTTTTGGTTCCAGTAACACGAAAGTGATTAGTGCAGTCGGTCTATGTCATTGCACATTTGCGAATCCCTGTAGAGTGCCCAACACTCCGACTGGACTCTCATGTCAACCCTGTACTCAGGGTGATAAGGGTGTGTTCATGAGGGATCACTTCATGGGGCACTGATAATGATTAAGGGATCGTGGAGCATATGGAAACCTTCTGCACCTTCCACTCAGCTTCCCTGTGAACCAAAGCTGCTCTAAAAATAAGGCTATTAAAAGCAAAACCAAGAATGGGCTAGAGAGAGGAAAAATCAACCAAGAGAAATGTGGAGTCAGGGTTCTCAGTGGGCAAGCAGGCAGGGTTGGATGTGACCAGGGTTGGTGGCCCCATTGGGTACCTTGTCTGAAAGACAGGACCACACAAGCTCACCAACTGCGAACTTGGGTCAGTGGGACCTTCTTTACCTTAGGGCCACCTGCTCAGTGTTCTCCCTCAGCCAGGTTCTCCCAAAAGGCTCAGCAATGTGCAAGCAGCACCTGGTTGAGCCCAGAGAGCCAAGGGGGTATCAAGTCCCCAGGACGGGAGGTTTTCTGGACAGAAAGTTCATGCAGCCACTGGAATTTTATAGCAGTTGAATGGGCATTGGTATTCAGTCCTCAGGGGCATCTCTGTGTGTGGTGAGTACTTTTCCAGGCAATGTTGCTGCCTAGTTGGGAGTATAAGCTTGACTCTTTGATTCTCTCAGAAATGCTCTAAGCAAAGATTAGTCAATAAATCTCTTTTGCTTAAACAAAGCTCATCACCCAGGCTGGGCACCTAGCAGGGAGAAGGATAAACTTGCTCTCACTCATAGGAGAACTACAGGGTTGCCAGAGTCAAACAAACACTTGTGTAGCAAAGCCTGGAGCAGCACTGTTCACAGTAGCCATGGAGCAGTGTGAGAAGCCCCTAACATGCCTTTTCAGCATTACAGTGTCCAGGTCACTGTGATTTGCATGAATTTAATGTCCATGGATGATATGCTCCAGTTTAGTATGATGCCCTCAAACAGTTTCCACCTTAATGCCCAGACAGACGTCCCCCCATACCCTCTGAATAGTGATACAGCTTCCCTGTCTGTCCACCCAACAGGAGCTCTGGCTGTGCTCCCCAGATAATGGCACATGGTGTGACCTCTCATCTCCAATGAACAGAGCTGAAATGGGCCCTATGTCCAAGGGAGCATCCATTCCCAAGTGGGTGGGATCGGGCTGCAGAGCTTGTGAACTAATGCCTCCAAACTCACCACCCACTGGGTGCTGTAGTGACACAACTCGCGAGGCATTGGGGATGTTGAACAGGGCTCTCTGCTACCACAACCCTCCCTGTGCACCAGTCTTTGCATTTCTTCACTCACTGCTGATGTACAGGGCCTCCAAGAAGCCTGGGCCACACCAGCAAGCCCAAGGGGATTCTGACATGTGGAGGTTTCACCTTGCCAAAGCTGATGTTTGAGGGGCAATTTAGGAATAAGATCTGACTGGCAGCTGTGCATTGCCAGTAAGTGACAGAGACATGGGGACTCCACGTTCCCTCAGGGGAACCCATGGAAAAGGAGCAGCCAGGACATAGAAGGAGCCAGGCTGTGCTGGTAATCCCAGCGGACAAGCTCCTCAAGGGACACAGAGAATTGATATTTTGGGAAAAGCCAGAGTTCATAGGCCCCTAGGATCTTTGACCCATATTTGTTCCCACAAGGACCAGGGGTCCCTGAAAGACTCTCCAGGAAGACTCCTGCCAGGAGGTCTTCTTTTAAGAAAGGAGTATGACCCCAGAGTACAAGACAGCAAGAAACAAATTGGACTTCATCAGAATTAAAAGGATACCACCAAGAAAGAAAAAAAATAATCTACAGAAGGGATAAAATATGTGCAAATCACACACTGAGTTTAGTATTCAGAACAAATAAGGCTTCTACAACTGCACAACATGAAGGCAAACAACTCACTGTGAGAAATGGGCCAAGGCTGTAAATAGATGTTTTCCAATGGAAGACTCACAAATGACCGACAGCACATGAAGAGATGCTCACATTACTCATCATCAAGGTTTGCAAATCAGAGCAACAGTGAGCCCCACAGGGACCCCCACAGGATGGCTACAATGGCTAAGACAGACTGCAAGGCTGGAAGAGGATACAGGAGGCCAGCACCCTTACACACTGCTAGTGGGAGTGAGACATAGTAAGGTCACTTTGGAAACCATCCTGGCAGTTCCTCCAAAGGCTAAATGTAGAACTATACAGTGACCTGGAAATCCCACTTCTAGCTGTATGAAGAGCTAAGTATTGAAACAGATATTCGTGTCCCAAGGTTCCTAGCAGCATTATTCTCAATAGCCAGAGCTCAAAGCAACCCAGGTATCCATCAGCAGATAGATCTTCTGTGGAAGATCAGCCATAACATGGGGAGGAAACGCTGACCCTTGCTACAACATGGGACACCTTGAGGATGTTACGCTGGGTGAAAGGAGCTGGACACTCAAGGGCAGATACTGTGTGATTCCTCTTCTATGAGGACCCTAGGATGGTCAAACTCATAGAGACAGAAAGGGTAGCAGTTACTCAGGAGTGGGGAGCTAAAGAAACACAAAGCATCAAGAGGCACAGAGGGGCCTGACGGGGTGGGAGAGGATCCAGGGCATGGAGCAGCTCAAGGCTCCCCACACTCTGAAGCTCACTTCCTCACACCACCACTTGCTCATCCTATCTGGCCCTGGCATTTGTCAGAGACCTGGTAGGTTGGGGTCCCCCCCCCATACAGGCCACCAATTCCTGTGAGCACTCCTATAGGTGTGAGCTTTGGTCATTCCTGCTTCCCCAGGGACAGAGACAGGCTGAGGGTAGAGGTGATGGCCAGGTCTGCCTGCCATGGTGTCCCCAAGGCCCAGCACCATGGGACATGGATTTTCATTTCCAAAATCAGCATAGTCCCAGACAAAACACAATGAATTTTTAACCTTATCAATAATATGTTACATGAAATAAAATTGTCTTTTAGACTGAAAAACACTGACCTACATTATGGGATGTATCAGTCAAGGTTGCTGCAGAAGCAGGGAAACCCAACCAGGAGCTTCAGAGAGAGGATTTAACATAAGGACTCAGGGATACGGATAGGGGAGTTGGAGGACAGCAGAACCCTGACACCAGGGACTGGAGAGACAGTGAGGACACAGAGCCAGCCACCACAGAGTAACCTGCAAGGTGAGCAGAGGGGATGCTGCTGGGGGAGCAGGAGCCCGGATCGGGACGATGCCCACCTCTCCTGCTCCCCATACCCAGCATGGTTGGCCAATCTGCTGTGTACTGATGTTCCTAGTGGCATTATCCTCAACAGTCAAAAGTCAGGAGCAACCCACATGGCCATCAGCCAATGCATGGACAGACTGCTGGAGGCTGGAGGTCAAGGCTGCGAATAAGGCTCCCTCTGTGCAGGTGGGGAGGGAGTGATCCTGCAGGGATGGGAAGAGCGCACTGTAGGCTGGGGTAGAGGTGGTGAGGTGAATGTGGGCCCCAGCACTAAGCTCAGGGCCAGCCCATCCTGGTCTTTTCAGCTGCTCCTGCCTTAGCATCCCCAGGTGGTGGGAACACTTTGGAGTTGGAAGTCCTTGTCTTGCTGGTGAACTGTGAGCACGAGAACATGGAAAGGGGGAGCAGAACTGGCATTTAGTTAAAAAATGAGTGGCCCGTGCCTGGAGATGTGCTTTTCTGGACAGAGGACAGGATGGAGGATCCCTTGGAGAGGGAGGTGATCTGGACACCTTGCATCTGAAGAGGTGGCTTGGTGCTCAACACTCTTCCTGTTGCTCCAAAGTCATCCTTAGGGAACAAAAAGAGGGAAAACCATGACACAGTGGCAGGGGTGGGGTTCACACCAGTGTGTGCTAGGCTGTGGCTTGGGTGGAGACAGGAGGTGGCCAGGAGAAGCTGTGGGAGTGGGAGTGTGAAGGTGACTACTAGACATCTGTTCTTCTTATGCCAGTTTCTGTCACAATTGCCTTGGGACAGATAGTGCCTGTCCCACACTGGTGGCTACATTCCATACCTGTGGCCAAGCAGAGTCCCATAAGCAGGCGTTCTAATATCAGGGTGATGCAGAGCCCCACACTCATGCGGGAGCCAAGCGAACAGGTGTGGGCCACCTGACATCAGTAGCCACTTCCCACCTTTCCTATTGCAGATGACCCACAGGCTTCCCTGAGTGTGGTTTCTCCCAGGAGGGGGAGGTAAACTGTGACCCATGGAAGGAGCCAGAGTGAGGGGTGTGGGATGTGATTTTCTGCAGCCTGTTCACCCACAGCGCTTTCACCGTGTCCAAACCACATGGGCAGCTGGGTGGCTCCCTCCAGAGGCACTGCAGAACTGAGTATCAGACGCCCCCAGCAGGAAGTGAATTTACAGGCCAGGCCACAAGACATTTGAGAGGTAGAGGTATTTTTTTTTAAAGACAACAAACTTGGTTACAGATTCCACGTTCTGTCAGAAGCAGAAACATTAGAATAGAGATTTTTAATTTTTAAAACCAGCTTAATAAACATAATAAATGAGCTGAGGGACACTCCTGGCAGCGTGAAACAAGAGCAGGGACGAACACAAAAGAGCCACTCCGAGCATTGGGTTTCAAGACGTCCCTGTGGAAATAAAAGCTGCAGTGCAGAGGATACATCCTGGAATAAATACCACCACGGAGTGAATTAGCAAATTGGAGGAGACCAATTTGAAATCTCTGGCAAAAAAAAAAAAAAAGGAAGGAAAACACAAAGAAAAAGAACGTGTAAGAGAAAAGCTGGAACATGAGGGGGGAAGTGGTTGAAGAGCTAACATCTGGGTGACAGAGTCCAACAAAGACAGAAAAATGAAGATACAGAAGAGGGTATATTTGGAGAAAATGTGGAGATAAAAATCTCTGGAATTAAAAAAGGATGAAGGGTTTTGGATTGAAAAAGATCTTACACTGCAAGAAAGGAAAGAGAAGGGGGTTGTGGAACCTACACACTTCTAGTGAAATCTAAGAATAACTGAGATAAGGTTCTGGAAGATTCCAGAGAAGAGGAGAATGCATACAAGGAATGAGAATTTTGCAGACTTTGGGATTTTCAACAGCTACACCAGATATGAGGAGGCAGTGGAGTGACATTTTCAAAGCACAGAAGAAGAAAAGAACTTAAAACATAGACTCACATGCAGGCAAGTTGCCATTTACATTTACGTGGGAAAACATGGTAAGATTAGCACTCATTGTCCTAAGCAGTGCAATATACAAAGCAAGAGAGACAGAGACAGGCAAACAGACAGACAGACAGACACACACACACACACACACACACACAGAGGGAGAGAGAGAAAGATTAGTACAAAGGAAAAGTTGTATTATTTGCAGATGTCATTTACATAAAATCCTCTGAAATCTACATGAAATCTTTCATAAACTGGAGAGTTTAGCAAGTTGGCTAATATTAGGTTGATACACAAAAGTCAGTTATATTCTATATATCAGGGGTAAAAACTGGAAAAATACTGTTACAGAAATTATATCATTTGTAGTAGTCTCAGAAAATGTTTAATACCTAGGAACATATTTAATTTAAATATGTATAAGACTTATACAAGCAAAATTATTAAATTTAACAGCATAAGTGGAAGAGGTCTAGTAAATGAATTGCAAAATCTTATGTCACTGAAATTTAATTTCCTCACACTGGTCTACATTAACTACCACCAGTGCAATTCTGATCAATATCCAGATGCAGCTTTTTGTGGAACTTGCAAAAATGATATTTGAGAAGATTAAAGGACCAAAAATAGCCAGGACCCTTCTGAAGGGAAAAGAATGGGAAAGTCACTCTCTCTGTGACACATCAGGGTGGTTACAGAACTGTCACAATTAGGATCATGTTTGTTATTACAAGGGCTGACTAGTCTACGTAGCCCCAGAAATAGTTCCGTGCGCTTGTGGAATGTGGGTTATAACGGAGGTGGCATTCCAAATCATTGACAGAGGAGGGGCTATTTAATAAAGTAAGCTGGAGAAAAATGATATAGCTACCTATGCAAAAATGTGAGATCACATCCCTACCACACACCATATCTTGAAAAGCAACCTAGATGGATGAAGAAATTAAATGTCAACAATCTGTTCGGGGTAGCGATTCATGGTGCAGGCTGTGCCCTCGCTGTTCCAGAGGCTGAGGTGACAGGGTTGCAAGTTTGAGGCCAGTCTAGGCAATATGAGAAGAGTGCATCTAAAAAATCCCAAAAGTTAGAAGAAAGGTTTTAAAGAAGACACTATTTAAAAATTGACAGTTTTGAGCACCCTAAAATTAGGGAAAAACTAAGAGCTTTATAAAATCAGTATACTGAAAGATTTGTAAGAAATAAAAGTGCTAAAAAAAAGTGAAAAGACCACTTAAAATGAGAAGAAAATATGGGCAATACTTTTATAATAAAACTAACACCAAGAACAGTTCAAGAATCCCCTAAAAACCAAGAAGAAAATATAACTTTTCCCAATAGAGAAAAGGAAGAAGACAGGTAATAATTTCATATAAAAGGAAATATATGACCAGTAAATATATATTTAAAAAGATATGCAACCTCATTAATAAGCTGGAGCATGTAAATCAAGATTGCACTGGATAACATTTAACCTCCACTTGATGGGCAAAAATTAAAAAGCCTGACAAATCCAAGTGTCGGAATTGATGAGGATCAAGAGGTTTCTTATTCCTTTTAGGATAGCAGTAATTCACCTCTTTGGAAAAGTTTGGCTTTATCTCCTAAACTTGAACATTCACATACGATCTACCAGTTCTACTCCTCAATGTATACCCAGGAGAAATGCTTGCATGCGTCTAATAGCAAAAGACACATGAACCACACAGAACATGTTCTCTGATCCCACAGAATCAAAGTAGAGAGAAAAGTGACAGAAAAGTAAAAGGGAAATCTCCAAACACTTGGAAAATTTTGAAAATATACTTTTCCATTCATGAGTCAAAGGGAAATTCCCAAAAAGGAAAATTTAAAAATACTTAAAACTGAAAAAGGAAGAAAATAACCTCATACCAAAATTTGGGGGAAGCAGTGCTAAGAGGGAAATTTATGGCATTAAGTGTTTACATTAGAAAAAAGTCATAAATTATCTATGTTTCTACTGTAAAAAAAAAACAACTGAAAGAGAGGAGCACACTAAGCCAAAAGCAAGCAGAAGCAAAGAAATGACAAAGCCAGCATAAGTCTGTGAAATTGGAAACAAAGAAACAATGAAGAAAAACAGTGAAATGAAAAGCTGATTCTTTGACCAGAACAATAAAACTGGTAAGCTTCTGGCAAGACAGACAAGATAAAAAAGAAGGAAAAAGAAAAAAAGAAAAAGAAAAGACACAAATTACCAGTATCAGGAATGAAACAGGGACTGTCACTGCAGACCCTACAGCTGTGAATAGGATAATAAAGAAATACTACCCACATAAATTCAACAACTTGAGCAAGTAGGCCAATTTCTAAAAAAAAAAAAATAGGTGGAAGGGATAAGCTGCTAGGGGAAGAGTACAATAAGAAAAGAAAAAGCGGCCAAAGTCACCCTGTGAGGGACCCGGCTTTAGAGCTAGGCAGGAGAAGCAGCAGCCTTGATGGCAGGGACAGCTGACACTGGTGTGTCACAGAACCTAGAAGCCAGGACCATTTCCAGTAGGAGAGGGGGAGTGGTCAAATGGAGTCTGAGGATAGGCCAGTTGTGTGACCTCTGAATTTCACAGTCAGGACAGTTCTGGGAGAGTGGTGTGGCAGATTGGAGTGGGTCAGAGTAAATGGAAGGAAACAGCGTGGATCTTCCCTGTTTTGGGAAAACAGCTGAGAAACTGGACTTGGCGGAGGATGAGTAGAGGGGGCAGTCGCTCCAGCAGGTACTAGTTACTGAGAGACACCTTTGTTGCCCCTTGTTTTTAATGATGATTTGAGTCATGGAGTAGGGTTGGGGGAAAGCTGCTGGCGGTAGTGGGTCCTTCTGAGGATGTTTCTCTTGATTCTCTGAAATTGTTTCATTTTACCCAGACTCAATTAGCCAGCTAAAAATACCTGAAGTCAAAGAGCTTTTAAACATGTATTTGTATTTCTACATCAGGCCCTGACCCATGGAAGTCTGAGGGACGATTGTCAGGTTCCTGGGAATGAGACTCTGACTGTGGGATCATGGTGGCCATCACACCTTGCACCATCTCTGCGCATGGGCCCACATAGCTGTCTAAACCAAGTTTTTAACTCTCTTGGAGATGGTACTTGCCATTTGCATGAGTGCTTGTCTCTCTGTAAGCACTAATGGGTCAGTGGCCTTTTCCAGCATCTCCTATCGTTACCTGAGCGGCTGTCTCAGGGCAGGAATGGAGTGTGTCACTCGGTGGGAGCAGGAGACCTCACAGAGCAGTTGAGAGTGTGGCTGTGTCCACATCCTGCACCCACAAGCCTCTAACCGATCCTTAACCTCTCTGAGCTCAGCTTCCTCATCTGTAAGATGGGCTGACAGTAACTGTTTCATGAAGTTTGGGGGAGTTTCATGAGATTACCTTTCTGTTCCCTGCTGGGATCATATCATATCATATCTATTGTTAGGGATCACTGTACAGGAAGCCCAGGAGGCCCCGGATCCTGTGAAGGACCCAAGAAGGAAGCAGGTTCCCTTGATCTGGCAGGGAAGTTCCCCAGAACACCAAAGCACATTTCCTTCCTCCAGGTTTAAAAGAACCACTGAGTGCCCATGCTCTTGGTAAGGATGGCCATGTTCAGGATCTTGCTGGCCATACACAAGGTGCCAGAAAGAGTCTCTGGTAACTGGCTGGACTTTCACTGACTGAAGCCTTCTTATGTCCTTGCCTTAAAAATGCGCCATTGCCTCCTCTCATGCTCACTCACTTGCTCTCTATTTTTTTAAATATACTTTTCTATTTTTAATTGACATGCAGTAGTTGTACATATTTATGGGGCACAGCATGACCTTTCCATTCTTGCTACAATCTGTAATGATCAGGTCAGGGACACCAGTATGTCTGTCACCTCAGATGTTTATCTTCTGTGTTGGGGACATTTAAAATCCTCTCTACTGGCTACTTTGAAATATTCAGTTAATTGCTGTGAACCCCAGTACTCTACTGTGCTACAGAACAGTAGAGGTTGCTCCTTCTGTCCAGCTGCCCCCAGTAAGCAGCCTGAGCCCCACATTCTTCCCAGGCTCTGGAAACCACTGTTTCATTCTCTGCTTCTGCGAAGTCCATTCTGTAGCTTCCACCTACAAGGGAGAACAGGCGATACATGTCTTTCCACGCCTGCCTTGTTTCAGTCAACATCATGACCTCGCTTCCATCCATGTTGCAGCAAATGACAGAATCCCTTTCTTTTTTTGGCTGAAAAATATTCATTGACATTTTCTTTATCCGTTCATCCAGGGATGGGAACCTAGTCTGGTACCGCACCTTAGCTCCTGTTAATGGTGCTGCATCAAACATGGGAGGCAGGTGTTTCCTTGGCTTACTGATTTCATTTTCTTTGGCTACATACCCACCCGAGAATGGGATCTTTCTTAGTTTCCTTCCTCCTTTCTTCCTTTTGCCCTCTGTCTCATTCACTTGTTCCCTTCCCTGATACCTCCTGCGTTTCTGAGTTTCTTCATTTCTCTCCCTTGCTCTTCCTTTTATTTTACTTAATAAAAATTTGCAGCTCCTGTAATCTACATTACCAATGCCCTGCTCATAAAGCGAATCATTTCACCCTGGTTTTCTTTAAGTTTGGATTTTCTCATTTAGGGTCTGCTTAAAGCCACAGTTTCTCCTGCCTGGCTTTATCTCAATTTATTTGAATTGTTTTTCCTGTCACGGTCACTGACATTCTAGACCCCACACCATCCCTCGGAGGTTCATCCTGGGGCTCTTGCAGGTCCCCTTTCACTTCTCTACCCCTGCAGTGAAGCCTTGGGGAGTGCGGTCGCTGTGGGGGGGCATGCACTGTCTGAGGCCGTGAGTGTGGTGGCTCCTCTGGCCGGCCCAGCCTCAGTTCTCCAGCCTGCTGCTTAGCAGATCACCTTTCTCAGCAGGAGAAGGCCCCAGCATTTAATCAGAAGAGAAAAGACTCTGACATGGCCAAACATTCACCCGCCAAAGGAGGAAAAAAACAACAAATGCCCAACAAAATACAAATAAATTTCTCTAAAAGTGCAGTCGTTGGGAAAAAGAAACGGCGGTTTGTCAGGCTGACATCAGAGGCACCGCACTCACCCTGACAAGCCGCAAAGCCTAATGTTTTATTCACCAGGCCTGAAAAATAACTTCCCAATGAGGGCCCCATAAATAAACCAGTGTGATGAATATTACGCGAAATAAAAACTGATAAAGCAAGGCCCTGAACACAGCCTGCACCAGAGGCTGGGGAAGTGCTCGGCTCTCATCGACCCTAATGCGAGGTGACAGGTTTGGCAGGGCCACCTCAGCTCTCGGTGGGGCACGGGGGCACTGAGGAAGAGGGGAGGCATAGAGGACACCCTCTTGGCCCCAGCTCCAGGGCCAGAAGTGAAATTTTCCAAATGGATTCCATTATTTTCATCTCTTTTCACATTAGGATGTCACCTGCACCTGCCGATATAGATATTTCCATACATTAGGAACCACGGGCTGCAAATCGTTTTTCCCATAGCCCTGGCGCAGGGGGTGGGTTGGTGCAGTTTAGGGGGTCATTGCTTATGAGAGCAGACAGGCCCTCCAGTCCTTGTCCTATTAAGATGGTTATGCAGAGAGCCAGGAACTCAGAAGGATCAAGGAAGGTGGCTGCCTGGGCTCCATCCCTCATGCATACACCGAAGGCCACCACAGCTTCTCCCGGCAGAGACACGCATCCTCGGCCCCGCCTGCGGTGGGGCACAAGGAGTCCCCATGTGCACAGCTGATGTGCATGTAGCATAGCAGCTGCAGCCAGGGCAAAGCTGTGCTGTCCCTCCTCAGCTCCCCTGACTCCCCACGTCTGCCCCTTGGCCCTAATTGCCGGCTCCCAGAAACAACCTCCCACTAATTCACTTGAGTTCCACACAGTGCAGCAGAAGCTGGTGACTGGAGTCACTCATGACGGGGATGCGTAGAGAGGGGCTCAGGTCTATACAACCCAAGGAAAGGAAAAGGAGGGCTGCTAGAAACAGCAGACTGCAAACCTGTGAGGTTGTACTGAGACACGTATGTACGTGCACAACACGTATGTGAGCGCATGCCTGCAAAACTGCACATATTCACACACCTGCGTCCCTGGGCATGTGACCATGTACACACAACACACATGTTGGCATGTTTAGCTCACAGTGTGCATGGACGCACATCAGTATTCCTCTGTGTGTGCCCATGCACACGTGTATAGCTGTGGCTGCGTCACCTGTTCGTGACTGCATACATGCCGGCAGTCAGAGATACATTTCATCCTTTCTTCTAGACATTGTTTTGCAAACTGGCTACCAAAACCTGGAGGCTGTGATTCTGAGTGCCGCACCATTCCCAGGTGTGCCTGGCTCGCCACTGCTCAGTCTTGGAACTAAGCTCCGAGCTGCACCATTCTGAAAGCCTTTTACCCGGGGAGTGGAGATGCTGGGGGCTTTTTCCCACTTAAATATTGGAGTTGTTTATAAATACACCCTTTCAGAGCCTCTCCAGCATGCTGACTCTGAGGAATGTGCCTATGTGGTTTACCACAGAATCCAGATGTTCCTTACAGATGTTTTCATCTTTTTCTTTTCCTTACTTTTTCTCCATTCATCAAATGAAGTCAGGCCATCACGGAAAACTGCAAAGTGCTTGTCTGTTCAGGGTTCTGAGTGCCAGGCGTGTGACACAGTGCAGGCAATAATCACATCTTTATTAAGACACGGGCCTTACTTTTAATCACCCCACATTGTGTCACTTTTCATGAGCACTGGGACACTCCTTGCAGTCATGCTGCACAGATGCTGACAGTCATGGTCCTGGACAGCTCAGGCTGCAGCCCAGTGAGACCTGCCCCAGGCAGAAAAAGAAAACAAAAGGTTTAGTTTCTGGGAGGCAGGGCTGGAGAGAGGTACTCGCTGCCTAGCTCCCAGCCCCAGAGCAGTAGCTTTGCAAACTTCAGTGAGAGCAAGAATCTCCTGCATTGCTGCAAAACAGATTTCCTCTGCTCAGAAGTTTAGATTCCATGGGTCTGGGAGGCTTCCCTGAATCTCAATTTTTATAGAACTACCCCCTTCCTTCTAACTAGTGATTCTGACATAAATGTGCTCATCTACAGCCAAAACCAAATAGCCTAAGGATTATGGAGAAAGAAAGCAGGAAGGGGGAGAAACGAATTCCAGCTAGCTCTTTATTTGTCTCCAGGGCTAGAGGAAAAGCCGCAGTCAGGCAGAGAGCCGTCCTCCAAAGCATAAAGCTAAATGCTGCTCATTCCTCTTCTCCCTCAATGGTTATTGAAACACTTGGGAACACGTGTAGCAATTTTAATTCCAAAGAGGATGGTGAATAGCGTACTCCTAAATTCTGCTCCAAGGTGCTATATTTCGACCTCAAGTGAGCACTGTGCTGGAAGCCCAAATGGATGAGGAGCAGCTCTCCAACAAATAAAGTTCTCTAGTGTGACAAGGTGCGCTTGGGCTCTAAGGAGGAGTCTCGATGAATCCAGGTGCCATCCTGGTTGCTGCTCATTTCACCGCCATCTCTCTGAAGTTCCATGGAAGCAGAGAAATTTCCCAAACTCCAGGAATAAGAATGTCACAGAGGCTTCACTGTCTAATCCACATTCTCTGCCTGCGGCAGCACCAGAGACAACTGCACAGTTACCGCCCTGCCCCGGTCCCATCACTGCGGGCGGCCTGTGAAGCCAGAAGAAACCTCCACTCCTCCTTACCTCAGAGAACACCAGGACCGCCATGCCAGGAACTCAGGAAGGGAGGGCGATGTGAAAGCCTAGCGAGGGAGGACACACGCTTGCCGGTTTCTTTTCTTTTAGCGGTGGGCTAGGTGTAAGGACTGTGTGAGGAAGAGAAATGATAGAAGAGAGAGACGTTTCCGTGGTCTGATTCGTGAGTGCTCTTTCTCTGCACGCATGCACGGGGGTGCATGGCTCACATTTCAGGGCACATTCACAGATGTGCAGATGTGGTTGCCTGGGTGGGGCACCAAACATCAGTTCCAGAGATGAGGACTGTACCCCACGTGCAGGGGCCGTGCCGGTTGCACTCGTGTGACTCTGTTCCTGTTACTACTTTCTTTCTGTCAAGTAAGCCCAGACTTTCCTCTGAGAAGCTCCAGGCCTGAGACTGAGAGCTGACTGGCTGTGGGATGGAGCACATGAGAGTGGGGCTATTGAAATATGAGCACACCACTGTTTTATTGTGCCTTTTTAATTGCCTCCTGGAGGCTGTCAGCCACCCATAAAAGCTCTGAAGCTCTGGAGATTCTCTATTGTTATTCATGGTGCACATCTCATCCAAAGCCACCTTGCTGTCCTGACTGTGGTTGACTTGGAGGCTGCCTTTGTGTGCAAGGGTCAAGTCCAAAGTATGACTTGGAGAGAAAGGAAAGGCCTGGCCCTCAACTGGAGATGCACAGAATTCTGCCCTGTGAGCCTCTAGCCCTGATCTGATCTGTCTCCCTGTGCTGCTGGATAAGGAGTTTGGCTTTTTGGAGACTTGGTTGTCCCACTCAAGATGGTGGGGGTTAAAATAACGCAATATTTCAGAGAACATGTGTGAAGCTTCATAGAAGACGGAGTGGAGGTTTCTTCTGGCTTCACAGGCTGCCTGCAGTGATGGGACAGGAGCAGGGCAGTAACTGTGCAGTTGTCTCTGGTGCTGCTGCAGGAGAGAATATGGATTAGACAGTGAAGCCTCTGTGACTCCATAAAAGACTGATGGCACAGACAGATCCGCAAGTAATAGAAGTAGCAAAGTTTCTGTCCTATAAGAAAAGATTAAGCTGGGTGTAGTGGCGCAGGCCTGGAATCCCAGCTCTTGGGAGGCTGAGGCAGGAGGATAGGTGCAAGCTCAAGACTAGTCTAGGATACAAAGTGAGCTCAAGTCCAACCTGAACTACATAGCGAGACCCTGTCTCAAAAAGACAAAACAAACAAACAAACAAACAAAAAACCCTAGGATGAGGAGAAGCAGGATGGGATTTTTTGGTAAATCCCAATCCTGGACAAGGTCTAAGTCCAGTGTACCCTATAGCAACATGGTAGTTGGGAAGGTGAGGTTGCTGAGGGAAGGTTTTGGCGACTCAAGACTCAACAGAAGGGAGGACAGGAGCAAAGGAGGCAAAGAGGCTCAGACAGAAGGAGTTCCCAGGAGGGCAGGTCCAAGCAGAAAGTGGGAAGCTCGTGCCCCCCAGCATAGAGCCTCCCCAACCCAGGTATCTTGGGGGAGCCTGGCATTTGGGGACAAGAGGCTGGAGGAGTCTTAACTTGAAAGAACCACACCTGGCCAGGTGTTTGCCCATCTGGAGTTCCAGCATTCTCTGCTGTGAGTCACACCTGCTCCCTGATTGGCACACAGGGTAGAGGGAGATGGTACAGAGACAGCCCTCCTCCCAGTGCCTGGGGCAAGAGGAGGTGGGGACAATGAACCACACATCCTAACACACACACACACACACACACACACACACACACACACACACACACAATGGCTCATAGCCAGCCTCCTCCCCAGGGTGAAAGAAGTTCATGCAGTGGTTGCCTCACTCTGAAATGCCCCCACCCTCGGTCACAAATAGAGTTCTCATCCATTCTGTGTGGAAATCCAGGATAGCCATAGGGAACACCACTGCACTGGGAAAAGGCCTTTACAGGGACTCAGAGGTAGAAGATAGCAGTAAAATGAAAGAGAGGTGACGGAAGGTGATTGCTGGTGATGGCCACAGGAATACCAGGGTGGGACGTTTCCATGGAGAAGTGGGGCCCTGAGCACATTCTAGTTCATGGTGTGGGGTGTAACGCAGCAGGAGAAATGCTGCAGGGGATGCTCTGGGTGGCTGAGTGCGGTGGGTGAGGGGAGCTGCCAGGATAGGAGAGGAGCGTTGGGGAGGTGGAGGAAGACCCAGCTCCTTGTCACTCCTCTCCGGGGCTGGTCTTGTCGTGGCTTTGGGGAGACCTTTTGCCATCAGACTGTCTGGGCTCTAGGCTGTTCCTTCCCAAAGGTCTTTGCTTTTCTTCTCCTGCTTTCTCATGGGAATTTTGTCTCAAGCCAGAGATGGGCAGAGCCCTCTGCAGGATGCTGAGCTGGGACGATTTAGAGCCAGGCTTGCCTGGAGCTCCCTAAGGGGTGAATTCTGTCCCCTATCTCTCTCTTCTTTATACCCTACTCAGTCTCCATGTTTTTTTCAGGTGTAAAAATAACAGCTTTGGATGACATGACACCAGGTATTGATTTAAGGGATGAGAATTAAGCAGCTCTGTGTCTCTGGAACCAAAGAAAGTGAGACTTGTATGGCTCATGGTGCCTGGAGAGGCCGGGGCAGCACAGCCAGCCTGGTAACTTCCCTTTCTTTAATGAAAACACTTCAGAAGAAGACATCGCCTCAACTCTCTGATGAACGCAGCCTGTCCTGAGGCTGGGAGGCGACCTGGTGTGTGTTAACAGAGGTCCTGAGGGTCATCTCCTCCCTGACAAGGGTTGCAATCCCCTCCCTCGCCCCCCACACCTGTCTGTCTCTGCCTTTCTCCCCCGAGTCTCTCTGTCTCCGTATTGCTCCCTCCTGATGTCTTTGTCTCTGCCTCTCTGTCTTTCTCCTCTCTCTCACTCCTGTCTCTCCTCTCGTCTTGCCTGCCTGGCTCCGATGCTCAGCTCACACCCGGACCCACCCTTCTCACCAGCACCCTGGGGCTCCCACTCATCTTTCTGTCTCTGCCCCACCCACCCACACACCCACCCATCCACCCAGGCGGTTTATTGATTTATCACAGAATGCTTTCCTGCCAGCCATGCTCAGCCTAGTTGCTGCTTTGCTCAGCAGCATTGAAAAAAAAAAAAAAAAGAAAAGAAAAAGACCGCCATGCGGCTCCTTCTCTCCTAGGGCTCCGATTCCAGTCCTGGCACCTGGGGTGGTCTCAGATGGGAGACAGTGAGCCAAGGCAGCAGACCAGCGTGAGGAGGTAGCCACCTGGATGGAGGGTGCTGGGCAGTGGTAGCCCTGGGCTTTCGGTGACTGTGTGGGCAGGGAAGGCTAGCAGTGTGGGGCACTGAGTGTTCTTCCAGTGTCCTGTCAGACCTGCAACCCTGCCTGCACATGTGACTGCTCAGACCTATGCTGGGATGGAAAGACAGCACAGTTCAGGGCACGGATGTGATACTGGCGTGTAAAGGGTATCTTAAGCAGGAGACCGGGCCGGGCTGGGGAGTTCTAGACCTGTAACTGGAAAGGGTCCATCACCATGTTGTACTAGTTAGGGTTTACTAGAGAAACAGAAGTTTGGCTTACAGTGGTCAGCCACAGAGTTGGATGAGGAAGTGTGCAGAGATTTGAAGACCCCATTCTAAGGCCTGGAGTTTACTGTAGTGTCTGTGTAAGTCTGTGTTAGGAGGCCGATGGATCTGTGATGGAATGCTGAAGAATCTATGGTGAAGGCCAAAGAGTCTATATTAGAAGGCTGAAGAGTCCCAGGTGGAAGCCAAGCAGTCTGCACCAGAAGCCAGGGGATGACTAAGCTGAAGGCAAAGATTGGAACTCCTCTGAAGAACCAGTGCTTAGTCTTCTTTTATTGTATGCAGCCTATCCACCCTGGCGGGCAGTCCTCCATACCCATACCAGCTCCATGTCTTTTTCTTGTACAGGCTCAGGATGAATTTAAAGTAAGGACCCTGGCTCCCTGCTGAGTTACATAGCCACTTTCTAAACTTCTCAAGGTGACACAATGAACAACACCCTAGAGCGGTAAGGGCATGCCCTTTTTACCCCAGGACGTAGAATTGCTGAGTCACTTAGTTAAGCTTTTAGACTCCTCAAGTTGACATAATGTATCAACCATAACACAGGTGTTGTCTGGCCCTTCTCCTTTCCATTGACCTTGAGGGAAATGGCCTCAGAGAACCCAGATCACTGCTGTCTCTTGCGGTGCCCACCAGGGCCCTCGGCTGAGTGGTTCTAGGGCAGATCGAGAATACTCAGGGCTAGAGGTGAGGCTCTGATCAGCAGCAAATCCATTGACACCCTGAATCCTCTTCACATTCACTTCAGGGAGGGTTCACTGCCTGAGACCCTGCACTGGGTGCCAGGGGGGCAGGAGAAAGAGAAGAGATGGCACCCTCCCAATGGAAGGTTAACCTCAAGCAGGGGAGTGGTGAGTACCTATATGCAGTTGCAGGCATGCACACGAGTACATACATGTAATCACATGATCCCATGCAGATGCATGTATGTACATACCCATATTATGCATGTACAAGCCAACACACACACACACTCACGTATGCACTCACTAGTTTCTGGGGCTAATGTGATGGTCAGTTTCCAGGACAACTGAGCTGCAAATGGAGAGCGGAAAGACAGAGCTCCACGGTCTCTCCCAGGAAGGCACAGGGCACAGGGGCTATTTTCCCTGTGCTCTGGCTTAGGGTGTAAGCAGAGATGCTATTGGAATCAGGGATCTCTCCCACTCTGGACAGGTCAGTGGAGAGTTCAGGGCAGAAGAATGTGGGAAGATCTCTGATGGAGTCCCTGAAATGTAAGGGCTGCTGCCTCATTAAAGGCCTTTGGGAGAGGAACCAGAATAGGAGGTTGCAGGTAGTGCCTTCCTGGGAGAATGAGGGGAAAATCTAGAACAACTGTAGGCTTGTAGAGGGGGTTTCTACATCCCTTCTGATTCTCTGCGCCCGAAGGCACACCAAGAGAGTGGCATATAGCTAGGATGGTCTCAGCAGGCAGTGGCACAGGTCAGAGGACATTCATTGGATCTCCACAGGGTCTACAGGACACCTCCCCAGAAAGAAGGAGGACACAGAGTTTGGAATAATTCCTGGGTTATATAGTGGCTGTTTATTGAAGGCAATGCTCAGTTCTCGGGGGTGATTTCAGTTGATGGTGTGACTATAAAATGTCCTCAACAGGAATCATCATCCTGGGAGACATGGGCCCAGGTGAGGCAATATCCCCTTTCCTTCCCCGTGGATAGGACCACTGGCCAGAGCTCTGCCTGGGTGAAGGGTGGGTTTGGGGAAAGTACCCTTTATAGCAGTGCCTGGGTAGGCTATAATGGGCTCTGCATTATATTACAGCTCATGAAGATGTAATAATAATGAAGCAAGAGGGGAATTTGTTTCCATGGAGAGCAAGCAGAGTTAGGCTGGAAATAATAGAGATCCATAAATTCTCCTGTGTCCGAGACAGGAGGAGCTCCTGGGAAGGTCAGAGATGGTGGGATGGCTCTCTGGAGAGCTCCTGTCCCTGCACTGACTGCTGGGGGTTGGGTTGGCTGGGGTGGGGTGGGATGGGCAGGTCTATGCTGGCAGCCTCCTCCTTCCCTGCAGGTGGCTCCTCCCCTCATGTTTCTCTGCTCCTCAGCCCTTGCTTGGGCATCTGCTGATGCAGCTTTCTGCCCAAAGGGGCAGCTGCCAGGACCTGGACACCTGAGCCCTTGGCTATCCAAGCCCCTTCCTGATGCCCTGTCCCTGTTCTTTGGTGGCCATGGCTATCTCCATGCTGCTCAGTCCAAGCTGAGAATTTAATTTCACAAAGTGCAGGCACTAGCCATTCATCACATTGAAGCTGCTTTCACAGGTGAAGCCAAATGTCTTGGGATGGAGAACAGCTCCCCTTCCATTGCTCAGTGGCTGCTGCTTGCCTGGGCCTCAGGGCTCCGGATCACCAGGGTCTCATTAAGACCTGATGCTCAGGTAGGGTGGGACCCTGAGGCCCTCTGTGGCTGCCATTCTCCAGAGCTGTGTTGTTATGGATGGTGGCCACTAGCCACAAGCAGCCACTCGATTTAAATGAACAAAAGTGGAGCACAATTATAAATTGATTCCTTGGGCATACTGGCTCAAAAAACCTTTCAAGAGCTCAAAATTCACTTGTGGCAGTGCTATGGGACTGCATATCTCTGCCAATGGCCATGGCCATGGTCCCACCATCTGCTGGACATGCCAGTCCCCAGGAGGAGTCAGCCCATAGTTACACCTGCAGTGATGGGCTGGTGGCAGAGTCTATACAGTGAGCCCTTTGCTTGGGAGTTCAGCAGACAGCAGCTCATCCCACAAGGAGGGGCCAAGGGGAAGGTTCTATAAAGAGAGGGTTTTACCCTGAGAGATCTGCTTCTCCCATAAACAGCCTTCCCCAGAAACCTTCCTCAGAACTGGGTCCAGGCTTCATTGTGTGTTTGAACAAGTGGACAATGGAATAAGTAAATGAGGGTAGGGAGGGGGCTTGGCAAAGACAGAGCTGTTTCAGGTGAGAAAGTCACAGGTGAGATACAGGTAGGACAATAGTTTTACAAAGAAAGAAAAAAAAGAAAGAGAGAGAAAGGAAGAAAGGAAAGAAAGGAAGGAAGGAAGGAAGGAAGGAAGAAAAAGCAACCAAGCAGTCCTGCTCCCCCAGCTATAGCTTGGCCCAGCCCAGTGAGGATAGCTCCAGACCACCGGGTGGTGCCCACCACTGAGCTGGCACCCTTCCCCGTCTCCTGACTTGCCATTTCTGAGAACTGCAGTGTCTTGGCAACAAGTGTCTGTGTAGGATGTTGATGTTCAGGTCTTTGCCAGCAGCCTAGAGTGAGTACCCGGGGACTGAATTCCCAACACTCTGCTGATGAGCTGGGAGATGTCCCTTCCTCGAGGTTGTGAACCAAAGGGGTCCTCAGGATAAGGACCAGACTGGCCCTTTCTGTGACTAGAAATCCAGCCCCTTCCCATGGGTCAACAGCCAGAAATCATAGCAAGAGAGCTGGGTAGGTGGCAGATGAGGAAACCACCCCAGGCTGGCCACCAGAGAGAGGAAGACTGTGCTCAGAGGATCCCAGGCCATAGGGACACTGGATACAGAGCCAGAAGGCTTGGGCTTGACCCCTGTTTGGCTGTTGCTTAACTGTGTAGCTTCAAGGAAGCCATTTGAACTCTCTGGACCTTAAAGTCCTCATCTTTAAAATGGACACAGAAGTGCCTGTTTTTACTCACTGTGATGGGCTCTGCTCAGATTAGGCCAGTGTCAAAATACACCGATACCTCTGAGGCCCTGTGGACCTGTGATGGTCTAATTGCTTGTTTACTTCTCTGAAGGGATCTTTTCTAGGAGCTGGGGCCCCAGAGGACAACCTTCATATCTGCAGAGAAAGGCCAAGAGCTGTCCTGCTGAAGGAGGTCTGTGGGTAGCAGGTGGGCTGAAGGGTGCTGGGCAGGCCTGGGCTCAATGCCTACACTACTCAGTCCTCAGTTCTCCTGCCTGTAGAATCGGGAGGGGATGGTGCAGACAAAGTAGTGCACAGAAGTGTCAGCACAGCCCCTGACCCTGGCTGATGTCTCAAGATCCACTCCCTCCCCTTTGCCTTTGCACATAAATATCAAAGTGCACAGGCTACCAGGAAACCCCAGATGTTTTTACTGCATCCTCTGCATGATTTCAGGTTGTCAGTAAATCTCAACTAGATCCGTGCAGGCATGCTGGCACCTCCTATTTTCTCAACACCAGTTGCAAGAAATCAAGAGCTACAGTGCAAAGCGGACACTGGGAAATGCTGATGGGAAATCTGCTGGGTCAGGCTGAGCGTCCCACCTCCAGCTGCCCCCACCTCTGCCTCCTGATGTGCTCACCCCAGCGCTGTTGACAGCAATGCTCTGGGTAAAAAAGCACCCCAGAAAGATGGAATTGATTCCCCCTCTTGCTGGTTCTCAACCTGGGCTTTTCAGTTGTAGGAAACGAAGCCTGATTAGAATATCTCTGAAGAAGGCAGTGAGTTATGGCAATGGACACTCTTCTAGCTGTCTCTCCTGCTCATAAATCTATCCCCCTCTGAAAGTGCAGATGGTCCATAATCTTCCATCATGCCAGAGTTCAGCACCGGACAGCTCCCGGGCAGGTTTTTCCTCTGAGAATCCCTTTCTGCAAGCTCAACGGAACTGCGGCCTCAGCGCAGCCTCTCCCAGTAATGGAGTGTGAGCAGTCCAGCCGTCAGGAATGATTTAAGAGGGGACGAACAATAAATATCCCAGAGGTTGGAGCTCCAAGGAGGGAGGCAGAGGGAGAGGCTGGAGGGAGGGGAAGTGGGGGCACTGCTGAAGCTGTACTCACATTTTTGGTGTGCCATTTATTTATCAGAGTGCAAGTGGTAATGTCCTGGAAAGAGATGGCTCTTGGAGAGCCTTTTAGGCAGCTCCCTCTTGGCTCTGTTTCATCCCAGTGAGGGTTCAGGTTGAGGGGCCAACTGGGAAAATGTAAATAGCAGTAACAGACATTTAGGGACTAGTAGATCCCCACATCTGCCTGGCTCATTGGGTACGTCTTCAAGGTTGCAGTCTTTTCCTTTGAAGGGACGGCCCAAGTTCTCCTCCTGACTTCTTCCTCACTATAGCCCAAGGAGCTGTAAAGGCCTCATCTCCAGGCAAGGCCTGACCCAACAAGCAGCCTGGCCACCTGTGGAGTCCCCCATGAGGCTGGGGACATGCAAGGGACAGCTCACCTGTGGCCATTCTTAGGCAACCTATTTCTCCTCCCTGCTCCTCCCCCCTGGGTGGGGCCTGGAAGCAGCAGAAAGGGGAGCAGGGGTGGCACTGCCTGGGGCTGGGGGGATTTGGCTCAGGCCTCAGCATCCCTGTTACATCTGGGACACTAAACCCTGCCAGTCCCCATGCCTTCCTTCTTTGACAGGCTGGAGTCTTTGCTGCCAGGTCATCCTTCTTCTGCACAGAAGCCCAGCAGATGAAAGACCTCAGGGTGCTTTGGGCTATGGGCAGTACTTCATGACCCCATAGCCCTCTGCCCACACCCAGAAGCAGTGAGGGCAGAAGGGAGAGTAATAAACAAACACCTCCTCCAGGTGCAGGGGCTATGCCAGCAGTGCTTTGGAGCTGCACTGTATCAGGAAGATCACCCATCCCCTCCCACACTCCTCTCAAGTGCCTCTCTCCCTCTGCCCAGAACCCAGCTCCTTGGAGCTCCAAGCTAGGGCTGCTGTTTTCAACACGACAGAGTGCATGGAGGCACAGGCGGACACCTGCAGTCATCTGCAGAAACACTTGCCTGCCCTCCCATAAGGGGCTGCTCCAGGAAGCTGGGAGGCCAGCCCATGCTCTTTACTCAGAATGGTGCACTGCCAGGGGAGACCAGGCCTGATGGTGCCTCATCACTAACCCTTGAAAATGGAGATCCCCTCAGGGGCTTCCTAAGAGCAGAGGGTGATGTTCTGGAAGCTGAAGCTGGATACCCTACATTGTTGCCAGATGTCAGCCAGCTCTGGAGCCACTATTGCTCCATGCAGATTGTTCTAGGAACAAAAAGAAGATGCTGATGCTGCCCCTGGGTATGACAGTCACATGAGCCTCCACAGCCAACCCCCTCCAAACCATCTGCAGGCTGCCAAGTGACTTCCTTCTTCTCCTTCAGCCCTCCCCTACAAGGAAGCCCTAGAGCACCCCCAGTCCCCAGACTTGACCCAAAAAAGATGCAGAGTGCAGCAACAGCAACACCCACAGTGAGAGGCTCCATGAGTACCCTCCACCACACACAGGCTGTACTCAGAACCACAGAAGCACCAGTGATTCAGCCCCTCCTAGAGAAGAGCAAAGTGCCTGGCAAAGCAAGACCCTGGGTTCTTGCCCTGCCTCTGTAGCTCCACAGCAAGTGTTTGATCCAAACAGTTGGTCTCAGACCACCCACTTGCATCTGATGCCAGTGTCCCCATGCTGTGGGCTTAGACTGATGCACTGTTCCACGCACTGCTGGCCATGGGCAGATCATACCTCTCTCTCCAGCTCTCAGCAAGCAGGTATCCTGCCTGGAGCAGGGCCACTATGTCTTTAGCACTCCCAGAAGCATCTAGGGCAGGAAGAAAGTGAGGAGCATGACCCCATGTGGAGAGGTCTTGAGCACATCCAGGTGGATGGCAGGTGGGCCCACACCATACCAGCACCTGTTGGTGGCATCCAGATGGCATCCTGACATCTGGTGGCTGCCATTGTAGGCCCTTCTCTTGGCTGCAAAACATGGCACCTTCACACCAATGTTCTGGGCCAGGAAAGTGGCCTTCAAAATTCAGTTTATGACATGACTGAGCCTTGGCAAGCAGGTCTCATGTCTCATTTCAGGGAACCCCCTGGGGGGGGGAGCTGTGACAACTTGGGACACCCACCTCTCATCTTTACCATGCAACAGCTAAATGCAAACATGGGGAGAACAAGAGACTCTTTTTGAGATATTCCAGCCTGACAGGTATCTTATCAAAGTCTTGATAGCATGGGAAATGATAGCACATCTCGTGTTACATCCCTGCTGTGTATCTTGCACCCACACCATTTCCAATCACTATGACAATGGGATTGGCAGAGTGATGGTGACAGTAAAGAGACAGAGGCTGAGTAGGAGCCCACCACTAGGGAATCTGTGGCAAGAAGTCTAACCCTCACTTCCCTGCCTCCGGCACAAGGCCCCATATACTTCTTACTTTCAGACTAATGCTATGGTGAGTGCATATAGGGCTAGCCGGCCAGCCCCAGGGCTAGCCAGTGCAGTGTGCCTCTCTGGCAGCTTTGCCTCTAGACTGTGCATATGATCAATGCTAGAGCTAGGAGTTGCCCTGCAGGAAGGTACTTTGGGAGATACAAAGCTGCTGATTAGGAGCATCACAGAGCCCTTGAAAACCCAGAGCTGCCTCTCCCTCCAGAAATGCACATGTGCGGCTGACGTTTCTCAGGCCCTCGGAAGCCTCTTGGCTCTCAGTCCCTGCTTAAGACTCCTCGTCACAGTAGCTGGGTACTGGCCGCATCTCCTCTCCTTTTCTGCCTGGCTTCTGCTCACTGTCTTCACCACTGGATGTGGTTTATCATGAGTCTCATCATTCCCAAGAAAACTATTCTGCAGCCAGGCCCTCATCTTCAATCCATTGCCCCCAACCTGTGCCAGGCTGTGCCAAGAGAAAGAAGATGGGAGCTGATTTTTATTAAGGGCTGCTGGGTGCCAGGCTCTGTGCTTGGAGCCTTGCCTGGGCACTTTGCCTGTGCCATCTCACTTAGTGGCTTGGACCTCTCTTCTCATGCATCAGGAGCATGGTCTTTATGAGACCACAGCTTGCCCCACCTCAGCAGCTCTACAGAGCTGCATCTTCCGTTTGCTCCCCTTCTTCTTAGGCTGCCCTCCCTTCTCCCTGCCACCTGTGTGCCTCACTGTTTCCAGAGCACAGCTCAAGCTCCCCTTGCTTGTGTACCTCCTCAGTTCTTTCCATCCACACTAACCTTTTCTTTCCTTACTCTGTGACACTTTTGTGCGTTTGTATTTTATTTACATGCAGCACAGTGCTGCATGTAACACTGAGACCAGTTCAAAGGACGAGTGCCTGTTCCTGCTTTGGCAGGTGGACTCCTAGAAGCCCTGGCTATGACTCTGAGTCTTCAGCGTTCTCTGCTGCATGACTAGAGCTCCTTGTGCTTCACAAGCCGAGTCTTCTCACTTCTCCTCTCCCACCTTCCCTTCCTCTGCCATCTCCTCCCTTTCCCACTAGGCCACTCGCTAAGGGAGAGCTTGCACATCATCCGCAGTTCTGATGAGAACTTTCTCACCTGTGCTCCATGGGAAAATTGGACAGTGGTGTTTCTCCATCATGCTTTGAAGTGTTGAGTGATCCACTCAGCCAGTAGGAGCATGTGGGGCACTGTCCAGGAGGCGCAAGTAGGATGCTTGCCTCAGGGGTCCTCGCTGCTGTGGCCTCCCCTGGACCTGGCTGCAGCTTCCGGGGAGTGTACTGGGGTTTTTTATTTCCTTTCCCTGCCCTCAAGGAGTTGGTTTGGAGTCCCAAGGCCACTATACATCTGTAGATCTAACTATATGTCCACACACCCTGGGTTTCTGCAAGTACTTTGAGCCCAGTGAAGTTTTAAACCAACCTGTGCTCCTTATCCCTTAATCTGAAAAACATAAGCCATCAATCAACTCACTGATCTGTGTCCTGTGGTGTGTGGACAATGGCAGTGGACACTGCTGAACTGAAGATCTGCTCCCCCTAGAACCTTCAGGTATCTGTGGATGGCCTTCCCTAGCAGTGCCACCACTCACATCTAGGACCCAGCATTCCTCCTGGCAGAATGTGCCAAATCCCCTGAATGTGTCAAGTAGGTGGCTTCTTAGGAGATGGGAGAATCCATTTTCAGCTTATCTCCTACTGATGAGGAGAGCTAGGCTGGACACAAACCAGGGAAGGCTCCACAAAGCAGTTTTTACAGCAAGTAGTAAATTCTGTCTTGAAGCTCTGGGAGAGAGAGAGATGGGTACCTGTAGAGAAAGGCAGACAGAGCTCACAGCCGTGAGGCTCCTGCATGGTCAGGACGCCCCCCACCACAGCCATGAGGCACCCTGTCTGCATGGTCAGGATGCCCCCCACCACAGCCGTGAGGCTCCCTGTCTGCATGGTCAGGATGCCCCCACCACAG